>BJCN01112033.1:0-17500 GCA_018326445.1 Flaveria brownii
TATGACATTAAACAATCAATCAAACATTCACTGAAGAGTTTTTCATTACATTGATTCAACATTACATATGTGTTACAAGATGAAAGTCTATTACATTTAAGATCACTAGACTAGAAATGGGGACATGTGTACCAACATGCTTGTAGATCCACCACTTGCCTTGTCTGATACACCGCGTCTTGTAGATCTACCATAAGCTGCACCATACATAGTCGAGGTTGTAGCGGATGAGATTAATGCAGCGTTTTGTTGATATAATATGGCTGGCACCAAGGATTTATTGTATTCTCTTCTCCTTAAATCCAAGTCAAAAGATTTTAGTTTGTTGATTACATCCATGAGCTTGTAATCAGCAAAGTTTCTTTCCTGCTTCAACATCCTCACTTGTAAGCTTCATTAGGGTGGAAGAGAGTCTAAGAGCTTGGTCACTTGCTCATGATTACCCAACTAGTCATCATATTTCTTAAGAGTGCTCGAGATTGATAAAAATCGATTAGTAAGATCAGTAAGGTTTTCATTCTTATGTCCTACAAATGAATTAAACTCCTTCTCAGCTTGGGCTTTCTTGTGTGCTCAGTAAAACGGTTGTATATGTCTTGTGATAAGCATAATGTCAAAGCCCTGAAAGCTTTCTGATCACGATCAATTAGCTTGATATCTCTTTCAGAAAAGGTTGATGAATCAGTGTTCACCCTGGTCTGTTTACCGACAGTCACCGTTGGAGTGTGTGGACCTTTCATTATAGATCCAATTGATTATGATCCGTGTAAAAGAAAGAGGCATTCAAGCATCGCTTCCAATCCTCAAAACTGTCTCTATTTATCAGCCTGGGTGGCCTATTTGGTGCAACACTCTCCAAATCAGAGATGGTAATGTTGGTTGATGTCATTTTCTAAGTAAGAAATAGATTCGCAGAACTTCAGTAAATTCGTTGCTAAATTCGCTGGCAATTTCGCTCGTAGTTTCGCTCGGCAAATTGGCAGCAGTTTCGCTTGAAAATGTTGTAAAGCTTCTTGTTTCACTCATTGTTTCGCTGAAACTAGTAGAACTTTCATTCTAGGACAATTTTGCCAGCACTTTCCCTTGTTTTCTTGGTCAAGTAAGGTGATCATTCAAACTATATAGTTTCGCTAGAATCTACAGAAAATTCAGTAAATCACAGAAAATAGTAGTTTTGCTGGAATCAAAACTAGTTTCACTGGATGAATAACTAGTTTCACTGGAAGCAACAGGAAGGCTATTCGAATAGAAATCAATCTGAAATCATCCAGATCACAATGAACTGGTGATTGGATGATTGGTATATTTTCCTATGCTCAAACCAAGTATTTTGCAAAAGGTTTTTTAATCTAAAAACACACTCTAATGATCTGAAATGAATGAAACAGTGATTTTATCTAAAGATCAAATAACAATGCTAATGAATGAAATAGTGATTTTGCAAAAGGTCTTCCTATGCTCAAACTAAGTCTCTGATACCATATTGTTGGTCCATCAAAGATCAAATAACAATGCTAATGATAATAAATCTGAATCAAATACCATTGAAACAAGCATCTAAATAATAGTTTATCAAAATAGTTTTAGAATAGAACCATTTCAACCAAATAGAATGAAAAACAAGGCTCAATCATAAAGAGATGATGATTCCAGCCAAAATACACACAAGAAGATTAATGCAAAAGTATATTCTCGAATTAGGGTTTTGCAAAACTTGCAACAAAAGATTACAAATATTCATATATATCGCTGTTATAGTTTCGCTGACAGTTTCGCTATGTAGCGAAACTGTGCTAACCAAAGCCTTAGTTTCACCCTGCTGCGAAACACAGTTTCGCAGGGTGCCCTAAGTCCACTGACTACGAGCGAAACTATAGTTTCACTAGTAGTTTTGCTGGTTCAGAAGAAACTACTACAACATAAACTAACTACTATTTACATATATTAAACAAACTAACATATATCCTATTACAAATAAAGCAAAAACAAACAAACTAACTAATAAGGTGAGTCCAAGCTAGACTTGACCTTCATAAGTAAGTCCACTGTGTACAAATTCAGCTTCTCTTACAACTGGTAGTACTTACTTCATATCATCTTTCATAGTCTGTCTAATAAATCAGGAGGATGGGATCAAATCCCTTGTGAACTAGGTTGTCTAGCTTATGGGTTGGTCAAAGGCCTGAGGTTCAACTACTCTAGGTTTGTTTTAAATAATTTGAGGGGAAATCTCATCAAGAATACATTCTACATGTATCCTTGCTTTATTCAACACTTAATTATTTGTGAATTAGACCTAGACAGACTAGAATATGAAGCAATTCTAGTGGTTCCTCAAATGAGTCTGGGTATCTTCTGCATATTGAAGAATATATCTACCAACTTCACTGGAAGGTTTATTCCACTGCTTCCAGGTATGCTGGAGCCAATGGCTCCCGATGACATCCCTGCTCAACTAGCAGGTGGTAAACCCACACTAGACATCACCACTTCAATACCAATGGCTTCCCTCCCTATCAAACACCTTTACCAGAGATGTTCCAAATAAACCCTTGTTCAATCTACTCTAATTGAACAAGCTCTCTCTGTTCAACCCAAAAAGGCTAGAGTGGAACGCTGGGCTCCCACTCAGCCAGAGGTCCAACTTTCCTCTCCTATTGACCTCAATATCAGGGTTGAGTCTCCTCAGTCTCAACCTGATAAGCCCATAACCCAAACCTCAAGCCCTCAGAATGAGTCAAAATACTCCTCTAAGCAGCCCAAAAGGGACAGCCACATCACTGGCTTAAAGCCATTAGATGTTGACCTAGGTCCCGGGTCATTAGGTATACCATCGATTTCCTTTACTGACCTTTTAACCCAACCTGATGAGGATTTCATGGTCCCGCAAAGCTATGAAGTTTATCTACCACACCACTCTTTATATCAATAGAGCCAAAGGGAACCTCTGATCTCTAACCCACATCAACAACCACTAACTGAGGTGAGTCCCACCGGTGTGCATGGGACTCATTTAGGCTCAGCTGCAACTACTCAGAGTCTCTCATTGAGCTCTCAAGGCAATGGTAACATTAATGAGACTGAGTCTATGACAACTTTGCCCATTGATATCTCTGAAAGAGATATCATTAAGCAAAGGAATCCACGGTGCCAAGAAACCACTATTGGTGATGAGAATGTACATACTAGGTATGTTGTCTCATCTCCCCGTGATTCTTCACATGAAGATGAGAGAAGACTGAAACTCACCATTGAGTACCTGCTCTCTAAGGTCTCAAACCTTGAATTCAAGGTTAAGATCTTAGAAAACAGGTCTGCCACTCAGCAACTTGAGATTGAAAACCTCAAGGCCAAACTAGCTAAGACACAAACTGAGAAGTCTGTTAGACATGTACCGACTCAGGTTTCTTTATGTTCTTCCTCTAGCTCATCTACTTCTCAAGATGATGCTACCAAAAAGGGGGAGAATGTAAAGAAACAAGCTCATGAGGAACCTCAAATTCTTGAGGAACCTCAATCTCTGGCTCGTACAACTTTATCCTCCCTATACCCTCCACTAAAGCAATTTACTACTGTTTTCCCTTAGCCACCTCCTTTGACTTTTCAAATGGACCTAAGGATGCTCATCAGCCTTCATAACTTTTTCACACAGTTTCTTATGAGCTCTTCACTTGAACAACCATTCCCTGATGTTGCCATAACCTACTTTGGAACAGAAGAGTTTCAAAGGCTCAGTGCACCACCTACAACTCAGTTGGAAGTTGGTCAACCTAAGGTCACTATGGAACTTGAGATTCACTTTGAAGGGGAAATAGGGACTGGTGGCCCAGCAACTGCCTTAGTTGGGACCGATGGTGTAACATCAACAACTTCCAAAGTAGAAATTCAAGTTGTGGAGGTGATTGCTGGATTATCATCTATGTATGATGAACTGATTCTCACAGAGTCTATCCTTGATCTAGCCTCTGAGGTGAACAGTGAGGACTTTCTTACAACTCCCACCTTTCAACAAGTACCATAAGATTAAACATAATCTTCTCAACCTCAACCTCAATCTTCTCAACCTTAACCCTCAAAGCCAGAATCTCCAAAGGAAGTATCTCCTCATGATTACAAAGGTAAAAGGAAGATGACTTATGAAGAACTTCTTGACGATGAGAGGTTGAACAAATTAAAGAGGAAAGGTAGACTCCCTGCAGAGAAGTTGTTGGCTGCAAGCAGCAAAGCAGCAACAACTACTCAGGAGTCTATAAATGAAAAGAAAATGTTGGAAGTGATTGACAGGCTTATAAGCATGGGAGTAGCAAATGAAGAAATGCTACTACTCCCACTTAATGAGCTTGTAAAGTTAAAAGAATTAACCTTGCTACAAAGAGAAAAGGAGAATGCAGCAAGGTTAGCTAAAGAGGATAAGGCAAAGAAGATGAAGGAAGAGGCTAAACTGAAGAAAAGGATGGAGAGGATAGCCTACTTGTGCTCAAGAGGTTATTCTCAGGCGGAGCTGAGTCCTCATGAGAATAAGATGATCCTACTTCTTGTCAATAGAGAACAAGATCAAATTAGTAAGGAAAGAAAGAGAGCTGCAAGGGAGAAGTTAAAGGAGAGAAAGAAGAAGTAGGAGGAGGCCAAGCTTGCAGCTGCCAAGAAACAGGGAGATAAAGCCTGGATGAAGGCTTATCTTAGGGCACATGGCTTCACTGGCAGGCAAGTTGGGATAATGTCAGAGAAGGCCCTACAGCGACATGTCAGTGATATCAAAGCTGCATTCGCTTAGGAAGAAAGAAGGAGGTGTCTCTGGAGATAAAGAGGATGCAACCCAAACCAGCACCCAAACCACAACCCACAACAACTAAACCTATACCCTTTTCTTTCCCTATCAAAACCGAACCTATCACTGAACCATACACTCCTTAATCCACACTATTCACCTTACCCTTTCCATCTTCCTCTGCCTCTCATCAACAACCACCACCACTACACATCCTACAACCCAAAACACAACCCAAAACCCAATCAATACCCAAACCATCCTCTATGATGTGGAATCTTACAAACCTATTGATGATTTCATTTAAAGGTCTATTGCAAGATAAACATGTATAATGATGAATGAATGATGAACAAACTAAAGAACATAAATTCATATCAATTTCATTCATTCATATGTATGATATCAAGAGAATTACAATGGAGTTTGCAAGCACACTTTCTCTTACACACACTCAACCTTGATTTCTCTAGTTATTAGTGATTGTTCTGATGTTTGCTTCCTAGCATAGAGTATAGAATGACTACACTTAGCCTATTTATACTTTTTAAATAAATAAACAAAATTACATTTAAGAACAAAATGATTACATAAATATAGTTCTAAGTCAGATAAATTCTCTATTGCTGGTACGTGACTGCTGGGTGCTGACATCATTCGAGACGACCACTGATGTTGAATGTTGACTTTGACCATAGTTGACCAAGTTTGGCCAAGTTTGAATTTGGTAAATTTTACTCGTTTTGAACATATCTTCAGCATATCTTCACCGTGTCGGCTTTGGTAATCATCATGAGATTTGACACTTAGGTTTTGGTAAGTATCATCTTTAAATTGTCCAACACACTAGCCAAACTAAGTCAAAATAGACAGGCTAATATATTGGCTGAAAGAACTGAAGACAGGATCATTGAAGAATTCAGACAAAGAAGAAGATAACTGCAAACAGGTAATGTCATTGGTCAACTGGATGTTGAGGTGGAACCTAAGATTAGCTTCAAAGAGAAAACCTTGACTGAAGGCCCAGTGATGGAACCTGTGAGCATTGTCATAGAAAAAAGTACTTCAACATCCTTTACCTTTAGTGATGCACCAATTTGTGATTGTGATACACAACCTCTCTCTGGCCAGAGCATGACTACTGCACCAAGCATTGAAGGCCAAAGCTTTCTCCACCCTGACTCATCAAGGTGTGTGAGTGACAAAAGGGAAGAGCAAAATGACCTTTGAGGAGATTAAGGAGGGGGAAAGAGAGAGGAAGAGGAAGCTAAGGGAAGAGAGTTCAACTGGTTCCTCTTGCTTCATGGAAGCTGCAATCAGGACAGCCCCCAGGCAAATACTCAAGATGATGAGTTGACGGTTGCCATATTGAACTATTTATGAACCAAGAACTACAATATTGATGAACTCATCTCTCTTCCCTTAGAAGAGTTAAATGAACTGGCAGACTTAGAGCTGATAAAGGAGAAGAAGGAGGAAGAGGATGCAGAATTGCTCCTTAATGTTCTAGAAGAAAGAAGGCAGAAATGGTTGTATAAACATGCTCCTACTCTCTCCCCAGTTCATGAAAGTCTTGAGAAAGAGGCTGTGGAAACTGAACAACCTCAGGTAAACAAAGAGTCTAACAGACAAAACATTATCAACTACAAAAGTGCCACATGCCTCTATCAGGCATCTGCACTTCTTCCACTCTTGTGCATCTTCTTTTACAAAAATTATATCCTAATATAATTTTTCTAATAAACGAAATCCACCTAATATGTTTATTACATAATCAAAGAATATAAAAATTACAACCTAAAGATACAAACACAAATTTATTATTACAACCGTTTGATGAATAATACTAAACATGAGCAAACATTCAACCAAATCCAAAACACACTTGGTCAGGGCTATGTTATGCACCAAAACATGTATCCAAATACAAGATTCAAGAACAAAATGAGCTCCCTTTTTAACCCTTAAAATTTCAGCCAACATAATCCAAAATTTTTAGGGTTTTTGTCCAAATAAAATAATCAACCATTTGACATCAATCTTTCAAGATTTATTCTAAAGAATGTAAAATAAAACTTGAAAGACAAGGGACTCATATATCCAATACAAATCAGCCACTAATGGGCTGAGAAAGTCCAACAAAACTAATTTTTCTTGGACTTTTGAAGCAAGTTTTCCACAAAACCGGCTCTAGATGCCATTGTTGGTTTGTTGCATGTTTATCAAAGATTGTTTATCCATTTAAACAAAAACACAATGGATATTTAGAGATATAAAACATGTTTTAGATACTGAAAATAAACCATTTTATATTCAAGAAGACAAACCCAAGAACAAGGATCATGTATGTGAAAACAAATGCTATCAAAATGAAACCAACCATAGGGTGTTCTTAGATTACTACCTTTCTAAGAAAAAGAATATGTGAGATGGATAATAAATGAAGAAGATGATGTTCTTGAATGGAAGCCTTCAAAGAACATAAGCCTCTTGCAAACCACCTAACTTGTTAGGGAGTTAACACCAAAACTCCTTCTTGATCTTTCTTCTTGGCCGAGAAACGCAAAGAGAAACAAGAGAGAAGAAGTTGCACTTTGTATGTGAGAGAGAGTGTAGATTGAGTAGTGTGTGAAATGGGTTAATGTCTTGTATTAAAACAAGACAACGAATCCCAAGAACAAGACCAAAGGGGCGGCCGAAATTTTTAAGGTTTCCCACGCATTTTAAAATTTTTTTATCACACATTATTTACAAATAAGTTTATAAAATTAAACCTTTTTTATTTTGTAACTTAACTACACTTTTATTTGTTGTTATTTAACCTACCTAAATAACAATACAAATAATTTCTCACTGTCAAGTCGCTGGACCGGTTGACATCCGAGCGTGTTCTTGACGGAAGGAGAAAAACCAAAAGACAAACAATAGAATGAACCATAATCGAATGATTTCATTGATAAAACCGAATGATTACAAGCTCAGTAAACAAAGAGTCACGACTTTTTGAAAGGGGAGATCAAGCATGATCTCCCCTCTCATCCGGCCGCCCCTGGGCACCAGGCTCTCTCTCCCCCCTTAACCCTACACATGAAAGTGGTATTTATAAGCCTCAGCCCTTATCAGATGCGACTGGGCCCATTCGTATGATTGGACAATGCGTATGGTTCAATCGTACGATTGGACCATACTTATGGTTCAGTCTTACGAATGGCCCAGTAGCATCTCTCAGTCGCACGACTGGTCCATTAGCATGGCTCAATCATGCGACTGAGTCCCATTCGCATATGCTCCTACGAATGACTCAGTTTCATGTGTTTACAACATATCATTTGTATTACATTAAGCCAAGAATATTCGTCAAGCGACGGACACACTATATATGACAATATATGCTCCAACAAATTCCCCCTTGGATGTTGCTTGTGAATAGTAAATAACACCTCTTACAATCTTCAGTCAATCTTTACTCTGGTTTCCAATAGAATCAAATGAAAAACCATATTAGCCAACATTACTGATCCGTCAGGTTGCTATAGTATCCCTAAAAATGAATTTAGGCACAGTAGCTTTCGTTTACTTTGCAGAACACCATCATAGCAGCAAGATTCCCCATTTGACTGATTTTTCCAGATACTGACATGAACAATTTTCCATTGCTTTAATCTTCACACAGGCTAACCTGATTAACATTAACACCTATAGAAATTCCCCCTCATATTCAGCATATCCCAATATATAAACATTGTGCTCTCCGGGCGTCTTCATACGGTGTATTGGGCAAAAAGTAGAAGGTTCCAATCCACAGTTAACAATCTCAAACAAATCAGCATGCATGCAGATTCATCATCAGAAACTAGCTCACATCATCACTTTCTGATTGCGTCTTCATTTTCTCTAGACATGGATTCCCCCTAAGAATCAGAATCCTCTATGTAGGTATAAATATAACTTGATTGGCCCATAAATAGTCAGATGCTCCTGACTACCCCACAAAATCAGCAGCGACTGCTGACATCTTCTATTCTCTCTTTTGTGTTCTAACTACATTCACCTATTTTGGAAGTACAATGAATAATGGGGTATGAATCGAACTTGTTTGACAAAAGAACCTCAGGTTGAATGTGCTTTGCTCATCCTCAAATCTGTGCAAGAGGTCGTTCCAGAATTTTTTTTGGTCTGGAACACCGTTTATTCGTATGACATGGAGGACAAATATCACATTTGTGTGAATGGATGATACGAATGATATACTCATGTGACTGGTCATAAGACTGGTCCAGTAGCATGACTAGACCTAAGACTGGTCCAGTAGCATGACTGATATAAGATTGGTCCAGTAGCATGACTGAACATAAGACTGGACATAAGACTGGTCCAGTAGCACGACTGGACATAAGACTTGTCCAGTAGCATGACTGAACATAAGACTGGACATAAGACTGGTCCAGTCATACGACTGGACATAAGACTGGTCCATTCGTATGACTGGACATAAGACTGGTCCAGTCGCATGGTTCAGTAGTACGAATGGTCCATTAGCATGGTCCAGTCGTACAAATGGTCCATTATCATGGTCCAGTCGTACGAATGGTCCATTAGCATGGTCCAGTCGTATGAATAGGTCTGCATGCAGATTTTCAGATCTGCAGCTGCCATGGCTGCCAAAAACCCTAATCTTATGAATTTTACATGAACCAAAACAAAATAGAAGTCATAAGATTCACAAGGGTGATGGGAACGTGATCTCGGGTTCGATTTTAACAGAGAAACAACACATGCTACGAAATCTGAGCAAAACACGAAGAACATGAAGTGGGTTTAACGTCAAAAAACATGAAATAGATCCAGAAATCAAGAGCTCGGGTTGCTAGAATGATTGTTAGATCATTCTAGCAGTAACCGGCTCTGATACCAATTGTGAAGTCACTGGATCGGTTGACATCCGAGCGTGTTCTTGATGGATGGAGAAAAACCAAAAGACAAACAATTAAATGAACCATAATCGAATGATTTCATTGATAAAACCAAATGATTACAAGCTCAATAAATATATGAATC
Source organism: Flaveria brownii (assembly GCA_018326445.1). NCBI lineage: Eukaryota > Viridiplantae > Streptophyta > Magnoliopsida > Asterales > Asteraceae > Flaveria > Flaveria brownii. The sequence continues at coordinate 9,827 of BJCN01112033.1, forward strand.
ATGACTTTTGGCAAGGGGAGATCGAGCATGATCTCCCCTCTCATCCGGCCGCCCCTGGGTACCGGGCACTCTCTCCCCCGTTGACCCTACACATGAAACTGGTATTTATAGGCCTCAACCCATATCAGATGCGACTGGGCCCATTCGTACAATTGGACCATGCGTATGGTTCAATTATACGACTGGACCATACTTATGGTTCAGTCTTACGAATGGCCCAGTAGCATCTCTCAGTCACACGACTGGCCCATTAGCATGGCTCAGTAGTACGACTGAGTCCCATTCGCATATTCTCCTGCGAATGACTTAGTTTCATGTGTTTACAACATATCAGGTGTATTACATTAAGCCTAGACTATTCGTCAAGCGACAAACATACTATACATGACAATATATGCTCCAACACTCATGAACAAAATATCCATACAACTTGTTCTATATCAAATGCAATAATTTAGAAAACCCATTTTCTAAATTGGTGTCAATATTTATTTGCTTGATCATATCAATAAATAAATATTTATTGGTCTTTGTTTAGCTTGTTATTGGGTATGACCCGTCTTGGATCATAACGTACTAACCACATCAATCATGTATGTGTCCGACATATAAGATACAATAGCCCTAATGTTAATGAGTAATTATGTTTTGTAAGTGATGTGTTGTTTGGTGTAACTAGTGGCTGCGATCCTAGTGTGTCACGCGCCTAACGGTAATACCCCGTTTGTGGAAATTAAGGGTGTGATAGATTGGTATTAGAGCCAATGCGTATAGCAAACTAAAAATAAAATTGCATTTCATTTACATTGCATTTAGACTATAGCATGATGCCTTAGTTACACGTACATTGACCCGTTTAGCTTCATTAGTTGGCCTTGTCTGTTTGCTTTACTTGTTGGATTGCTTGATGTTGCTCATTCCTGCGAGCGGTTCTTTGTAGGAATGGCATCATCATCGTCTGTACCCTCTTCTTCTTCCCGAGTCAAGAGACCTATTTATTACGATGCTATACCTCCACCGAAGGGTCTGTACGAGTGACCCCTGCGTCATAACAACAATGTGGAGTTCAATTATGATCAACCGTTTGTTTTACCACAATACCCAGCGGTTCACAATAGGAATACTTTCCCTAATATATGACTAGTTTGTTTCAGGAGAAGAATGTTCCCTTAACTCCTAAAACCGACCTCGTACTAGTTCCACTCTGGCTAGGAACCCTGATGTCCCTACCTTACCTCCCCTTTCCTGTTCTCCCGAGGAAGCCATGGCTCCTATGATAGCCAATTTACATCTCGAGCGTAAACGCATTGCTGAGCTATAGGAGATAATAGAGTGTTGAAGAAGATAGTACGAGAATCAACTGTAGAAATCAAGGAATTAAAGAGTTGGTTTGATGCATTGGTGGATCACTATTACAATCAGGTGGACCGTGTCACTGGTCTAGTTGCGCGTGTGAATGGTGGTGAACAACGACTTGAAAACCTAGAGGGTCACGTCATCGCATTGAATACGGTGTCGGAACCTGAAGAAGTGGATCTTGAGGAGGCACCTGAGGAGAAACCGGAGGAGGATCAGGAGGGGGATCCTGAGGAGGAGCCCGAGGAATAGCCCGATTACGAGTTAAAGAACAATACAGGATCGATTGACACTTGTTGAATTTTCCTTTTGTCTATCCTTTTCTTATTCATCAGACATTCGTTTATTTTCATAGCTAGATAGGAAGGGTTGTTACCCATCCGACTAATGTTTTGGATTTTAGTATTTGGTTTGATTTATTATAGACGTAATCAGAAATTATTATTTGAACCCATTAGTTATGTCTGTGCTAATTTTTTGAATTACTTGTACTTAAATGAAGTAGAAGTTAGAGACGGGATTGCTAATCAGAACACATGAGAAGACTTTAAGAATCTGATGGAAGAGTACTGCCACGTGAAGAAGTGCAGAAGTTAGAGACGGGATTCTAGAATATCAAGATCACGGGTTCCGAGATCGAAGCATACACCACTCGCTCTCATGAGCCTGCTACATTGTGCCCTAATATGGTCAACCCTCCTCCCTTGAGCATTGAGAGGCATCTAAATGGATTATCTCTAGAAATCTAGAGCATGGTCACTGCTTCAAGACCAAATATATATAGCAGGCAATCAGACTGGCCCACAGGCTAACCGACCAGGCCATTGCGAAGGGTAAGGTACTCTCGCGCGGTTGAGCATTGACTACTACTGATGGCATTAACAAGAGGAAGTGAGAGTCTGGAGTCTGGTCCCAATAACAAGCAGGGCACTTCTTAGCAACAACCACAGCAGTCCTAAAAGTTTGACACCTCCTGCTCGTCTAACTAATCATCCTCTTCATCTCAGCATGGAGGTGGCTATATTGAGACATTACCTAAGTGTAACAAATGTAACTACCATGACAATGGGTCTTGCAACAAGAACACATGTCTGAGATTTGGTAAGTCTGGACACGCTACTAAAACGTCTGGTGAACTTAGTAACTAAACAACCTGCACAACAGGATGTACAAAAAGGCCGTTATGATTACAATCAAACCAGACACTTTAAGATCCCCAAAGCTGAAGAAAAACAATGGCAGTGGTAATGGTGCTGATAACCGCATGGAAATGGAAACAACAATGGAAATGGAAACTGTAGTGCCAAGGGTAGAGCCTTCCTCATTGGTTTAGGTGAGGCTCGTAATGATCCTTCTACTGTAACTGGGAAATATCCTGTCAATAGTTGTTTTGCCTCTGTTCTGTTTAATTCTAGTGCTGATAGGTGTTTCATATCGCATAAGTTCAGTTGATTACTAGATGTTACCTCCATAACCTTAGATACGAACTATACAGTGGAAATAGCTAATGGTAAGATTATAGAGTCTTCACATATATACCGAGGGTGTATGATAAGTTTGTCTAGACATGATTTTGATATTGATATTCTATCTACTAAGCTTGGTAGCTTCGATGTTATTGTCAGTATGGATTGGTTGTCTAAAAACCAAGCCAAGATCATTTGTCGGGAGAAGCTCATCTGCGTACCTTTTCCTGATGGATAGATACTGACGGTGGAAGGTGACAAGAGTGGTATTGTGGTCGGCATCAACTCTTACATGAAGGCTCGAAAGTGTCCGAGGAAAGGGCATTTGGCGATATTAGCCCTAGTTATTGAAAAGACCACCGAGGAGAAACGACTTGAATACGTTCCTATTGTTAGAGATTTTCCCGAGGTATTTCTAGAGGACTTTCCTGGTCTTCCTCCATATGGGCAAGTAGAGTTTCAGATTGAGTTGACAAAAGGAGTTGCCTATATCGCTAGAGCGACGTATCCATTGGCACTAAATGAACTTCAAGAATTGTCGAGACAGTTGCAAAATCTATTAGATAAGGGGTTCATACGTCCTAGTTCTTCACTTTGAGGAGCACCTGTGTTGTTCGTGAAGGAAAAAAATTGAATTTTTATATGTGCATTGACTACTGAGAATTGAACAAGGTTATCATAAAGCATCGTTACCCTCTTCCACATACAGATGACCTATTTGACCAACTACAAGGATCGACTTACTACTCACAGATTGATATGAGGTCTGGATATCATCAACTTAGGGTTCAAGAAGAAGACATATCCAACACCGCATTCAGAACTCGATATAAGATGGAGTTTGCAGTCATGCCATTTGGTTTGACGAATGCTCCTACAGTCTTTATGGACCTCATGAACCGTGTTTGTAATCCCTATTTAGACAAGATTGTCATCGTCTTCATTGATGACATACTCATTTATTCCAAGAATAGGGAGGAACATGAGGAACACTTAAGGACGATTCAAGAGCTTCTGAAAACCAAACAACTATATGCCAAATTTTTTAAATATGACTTCTGGATGAGACAAGTACTGTCCTTAGGGCAAGTACTGAAAACCATCTAAGATCGAGTCAATCAAGAATTATCCTGCGCCGACGACGCCTATGAGGTGCACCAATTTCATGGATTAGCGGGTTATTATCGGCGTTTCATTGAAGGATTCACGAAACTGGCACAACCCTTAACTGCCCTAACTCACAAAGGAACCGTTTACAAGTGCGGTAGTAAGGAAGAAGTGACTTTCTACGCGCTTAAAGACAAGCTGTGTAGTGCACCAATCTTGGCATTACCAGAGGGTACGGACGATTTCGTGGTGTATTGTGACGCGTCAATCCTAGGTTTGGGCTATGTGTTGATACAACACAAGAAAGTGATAGCCTATGCATCGACACAACTTAAGGTGCATGAGAAGAAATATACAACTCATGACTTAGAGTTGGGAGCTATAGTATTTGCATTCAAGATCTAGAGAGATTACCTTTATGGAACAAAGTACACTATGTTCACTGATCATAAAGAGTCTTCAGCACATCTACAAACAGAAGGAACTGAACATGAGACAACGATGATGGCTGGAACTACTGAATGATTATGACTGTGCTATATCACCGGGAAAGGCTAATGTGGTAGCTGATGACCTTAGCCGTAAGGAAACCCTAAGGGCTCGTCATGTCCGCCAGTTATAGTTAACCATCAATTCTGATCTCCCGTCCTAGATTAAGAATGCCCAGGTTGAGGCAATACAAGAAAAAACATTAAGGAAGAGTCTCTCAAGGGTGCTGAGAAATTGTTTCTGGAGAAAGCAGATTGTCGTCGTTACTATGAAGACCGGGTATGGGTTCCATTGCTCTGGAATCTCAGGGAATTGGTTATGGATGAAGCTGAGATTGCCACTTATGTGTCAATATGTACCAAGACCTGAAGGTCATTTATCGGTGGCCTTACATGAAAGCTGAGATTGCCACTTATGTGTCCAAGTGTCTGACTTGTTCAAAGGTCAAAGTGGAATATCAGAAACCACTAGGTCTACTTCAACAACCAGAGATTCTAATGTGGAAATGGGAGAATATTTTTCGTCACCAAGTTACCTCGTTCACAGACCAGAAATGATACCACTTGGGTGATAATGGATCGTTTGACCAAGTCCCACATTTCTTGGCCAATTGTGAGACCTACAAAATGGATAAATTGGCAAAAGTTTAGTTAAAGGAAATTGTGTCATGACATGGCATGCCACTCTCGATCATTTTTTATCGTGACTCACGGTTCACTTTGCACTTCTGGTAGTCACTAAAGAAGTCATTAGGGACTCGTCTAGATATGAGCACGGCTTATCATCCACGAACAGATGGTCAAAAAGAACGCATGATTCAAACCCTAGAAGATATGCTTAGGGCATGCATTATTGATTTTGGAAACAGTTTGGAAACCCATCTGCCTTTGGTTGAATTTTCATACAATAACAATTATCATACATGCATTAAAGCCGCACCATTTGAGGCACTTTATGGTAGAAAGTGTAGATCACCTCTCTGTTGGATTAGAGTCGGTGATAGTCAATTAACTGGTCCTGAACTTATTCATGAAACCGTCAAAAAGATCTTTTAGATTTGTAACCGCATGCGACAGGTCGTGATTGTCAGAAAAGTTATGCAAACCAAAGGAGAAAACCTTTAGAATTTCAAGTCGATAACAAGATGTTAAAAGTTTCACCTTGGAAGGGTGCATTACACTTTGGAAAGCGTGGAAAGTTAAATGCTAGATACGTTGGACCATTTGAGATTGTTTAATGTATCGGTCCAGTAGCTTATCAGCTAGACTTACCTGCGGAACTCGATGGTGTTCCTAACGTGTTCCGTGTTTCCAATATGAAGAAGTGTCTAGCCAATGAATCACTCGTCGTTCCATTAGAGAAAGTGGAGATTGATGAACCAGTTCATTTCATTAAGGAACCAATTGAAATTATGGATCGCAAAGTTAAGACTTTAAAGCGTAGCAACATTCCATTGTGCGCATTAGCTAGAACTCTAAGTGTGGACTAGAATTTACATGGGAACGTGAGTATTAAATGAAGAAGAAGTATCTACAACTGTTCAGAGATCAGGCATCCACTTCTTAAAGTATCATTTTAAGATATCTTTTCCTTAAATTTCAAGACGAAATTCCCTTCAACAAGGGGAGGACGTCGTGTTGGATCTATGGAGGCTGGTGCAACCAAAACAACACTTAGAAGAAATCTATACAACTAAGAGAAGTCTTTCGAAGGCAATGCTGCAACTTCCGAACCTTACAAGATGATCTTCCGAAGAACTTTCGAAGGATGAACTCAGTCTTCTGAGACTTAGAAGATCTCCTTCCGAAGAAAACACTTAGAAAAAAAAGTCTTCCGAAGACAAAACCTCGGAAGAAGCTATGTCTTCCGAAGTATAAATGGTTCAGAAGAACTTATTCTTCCAAAGCCATTTTACCTTTGGAAGAATCATAGTATGAACTAGTGGACAAAGCATTATCCGACTGACACTTGCTGCCTACTCTGATTCACTGCAAGATGCTTTCCACGTTCATGTGGTTGACCTTACTTTTGTCGACTGTTCACCATTCCTTAGTTGGTACAGTATCCACCTTTAGTAGGTGACCAAATGGTAAGTCATGGACCTTTCATGACTAACTTATCTTAGATAATACTTTATCTAAGATACCTTACCGCTAGCAATGTAGTATTTGTTTAGTAGTAAGTCACAACATGTTATCTATGTATAATAAGCTATAGATAGTAGTATATATAGTCGCTCATTGTAACTTAGTATCCATGCTTCTACATGAGTCTTGTAATACTTAGTTGAGAGATAATATATACAAGTATCTTGAAAACCTTTCTTGTGTTCTTTACTTATTATATTATTATCAACTGAGTTATTGATTCTGCATTCATCAAACGAGTGATACTTATCAAGTATGTGAGAAATATTAAGTGTTGGGAGACTTATATCGATCCTACAATTGGTATCAAAGCGTCCAGGCTTTTGATTGTGAGATCTAACCATCCCAAATCACCCTTGTTTCTTCAAACTCACTCACTCAACCAAAATGGCCCTTAACCAGAGGTCTACTGAACCAGAGATGAGAACCATCACCAAAGCACCCATTATCACTCCTGGTAACTTTAGGTGCTGGTGTCAACACATTGAAGGCTTCATCAAGTATCAAGACTCCCGTATGTGGAAGTCCGTGATTTATGGACCATACATACAAAAAGTGGCCTCATCAACTGGAAATGGTGCCATGATGGAAAAGGAAGTCGATACTCTGATGAAGACTACAAGAAGATGGACATTGATTGCAAAGCTATGACTGTTTTGCTCAGTGTCATACAAAACTCCATTACGGCAAGCTTTGAGCACTGCACAACAGCCAAACAACTCTTTGATGCTTTGAAATTGATGTACTGTGGTTCCTCAGAATCCAAAGAATCCAAGAAGGATGCTCTGAAGCAACAGTTCAAGAATTTCACCTACATTGATGGTGAAACCTTGAGCCAACAATACTTCAGATACATGGATCTCATAGCATCTCGGTAGTCCATGAGTGTGACTCTTAAAAAGATAGACATAGTAAGAAAATTCATCAATGCTCTTCCTCGTGAATGGACTTTCTATTGTGTTTATATCAGAAGATCTGAAAACCTTGGAACACTCACTATGACTGAACTATATAGAATCCTTGATGGATATCATATGGAGATGGAGAATCTGAACAAGCCGCAGATGAATGGTAGCTCAACCCCTCCTGTCAGCAATGCTCTACATGTT
>BJCN01112273.1:0-10556 GCA_018326445.1 Flaveria brownii
CAGCCGTTAGGAGCACTACACGGGTCAAGCATGCATCCTAAGGCTTAAACGATCATATATTTGTTTATCTTTATATATTTTGAGTTTGTTTATTTTTGTTTCAACGCTTCCGCCTGTATTGTAATATTTGTACTTTGGTTTGAAATGATAAATGTCACATTTATTAGAGTCGTTCCGAGTAACTATTGACTGTGATCCTGGTTTGTTCACACGCCTCGCGGTAGAATTCCGCACGCGGATTTTGAGGGTGTGACATGTGATTTATCATACAACCTTAATATACAAATATTAAGTGTATAGTAAGTCCAATAGTTGGGTACTTTACGTACATCTTGATAATAAAATATAAAAACTTGGTTTGTAGGTTTCATGTTTAATTAGTTTTTATAATATTCATTATAAATATTATACAAATAGGAATGTGTATAGGGACCGAAGGTCTCAGGTTCGATCCGTGGAAACGGTCTCCCCACAAAAATGTGGGGGAAAGACCGCGTACATCTTCCCTTAAATGGGACGGACCCTCCCTGGACCCTGCGAAAACGCGGGAGCTCTTTGCAGCACCAGGTACGCCCGAATGTGTATAGGGTTGAACGAGCATATGTATGACACAACGAATTTACAAATCTCAACAAATTACAATTTCTTTAAATATTGTAATGTTATTGTTTGTTATTAATTATTAAAACTAGGACATAAACCCATCTATCCACCCATTTACGGGAGGATGAGTTATCGGCTCCATTTATGCACTAGTTTGTGTTAAAAAAGCATCCCCACTTCAAGTTAGGTTTAAGTTATATCTTTCAACTTTCTTTTGTTGAGTCAAGTATACATATTGAAACAGAGGTACACTTGAGTTTAACTGTTGATAAATTCCTTGTGATATACTCCACTAAAACTTAAATGGCGTCATGATTAACCAAGCTTGAATCTAAAATTAGCTCATTTGAAAGGTGGCTCGAGCTTGAGCTTAAATTCATACACCAACCTTGATTAGTCTAACAATCCAATTATTTTTATCACTACAATAAAAAAAAAAAACCATTATCACTGATGATATATTTCAAATGGATGATGTAGTTGGAAAGTTTCTGACAGAATTCCTACTGTTCAGTTTCAAAAAAATTTTATTGTTTTTTAATATAAAACACCTATCAATAAGCCATAACCATCGTTGAGGAGTCTTTAGATCGGGTTATGAACTAACAAGATTTTTCTAATGATCGGCAGGTGACAAATGCGAAATCTAAGTCAATTGTCTTACTAACAAACACATATACTTTTGGGTAAAAGTAAATACACAAGATGTTCTTTCAGAGTATTCACTTGATTAATATTTTCTGATTACAAAAAGTAAATATTTTCTGCTAGTAGTAGTTCGTTTTTAGCAGTTAACATGTGGGCTAACAAACTAACCTCAAAACTATACAAGTGATAGGTATTTATACTAAGAAAGCTAAATACTAAAAATAAATCACTTTACATCTATTTCTGGTTTAGGATAACATATTTACATCGTAGACATACAATAGGCACATCAAAGATCAGCGGCTTCAGTACAATGTAGATCTCTAAAAGGTAGAACATTGCAACCGCCTGTTTACTTCGGCATAAACAGTCTTGTCTGGTGTAACAGTCGATCAGTAGCTCATCAAGTTGAGTGCCGATCGGTAACAGTAAATCAGCAGCTCATCCAGTTGAGTGTTGATCGGCAGTGATTTAGCACTTGACAAAAATTGACACTTGATAGTCAGTGTTAAATCTTTGAGTTTTCGATAGTTTCATTCCTTTCATAGATCAACACAAGTTGTATGTGAGGAGCCACTCTAGGGTAGATGTAGAAACACAAGAGTGGGTCTAACTTTTTTCGAAAGCTTGTGAGTATCTAGTATTTTTTTCCCCTAATAAAAACATATATTTTTTGCGTTTACATGTGTCTTTCTAATAAACTAGCTAACACTTCTATTTTGTTTCATTTCACTACATGTTTATAATAGAAGAAAATATGAGACATCGTTTTCTGCTGTAGAAGCCTAGTTCGGCGAGCTCTATCAGATTATTGCTAACTTGTCGACAGGAATACAAGACCTTAGTGAAGCTTGTCGAAATGATGATGCTAAGGCTTAGCCACTTTTATAGCATATATTATATTTTTATTTTGCTATTAATTCAAGCTTTTGATTAATGGCTCATTTCTTTATTTATTTTTGAGTCATAGTCAGGACCGGCTCTATAGTGTTACTTATGACGGATTATGTTTGAGGCCCCTGAAAATAAGGGCCCTCATTTAAAAAAGTTATAGTGAGCTTTGGTATCATACGAGCCAATGAAATTTTTAAGCGGAAATAACACTTGATAATTGAGTCACGATGAAAATTTTGATAATTTGATCGGTTGTTAAAGAAACGCAATCATACAATTCACAAAACAGACGACCCTTCCTGAGTTCCTTTCTCTCTGATTGATTTGATTGACTTCGTCTAGCTCTTGTTTTGCTTCTTTTTTGTTCGAAAAATCAACTTTCAAGGACTAAGGTTAGTATATCATATTTTTATTAATTTACTGTTTTTGTTTATTAGGTTGCTTTTTGATTTTGTTGCTTTTGTTTAGATTGCCTTTTTGTAAAAGCCCAATTTCTCGAGGTTTTAAAAAACGTTGAGCCGGCCCTCGTCATAGTAGTTGTTGTAGCGGCACTACTATCACAACAAATTTTGATATTATTATTATTAATATTAATATTAGTATATTTCATAATACATTAGAAAAGTAATATATATTTTATTGTTCTAAAATCTATCGGTAATTTAAACATCTTTTTTTTATGTTTTTCATTTCATTTGTCACTAGTTCTGCAACTAAAGTAACCTATCTGTCACAAATTTCGGGAGAATTTTGTCGATAATCTTCACCCACAAGCACCAAGACATATGCAATTAGATACACTTTCATAAGTCATGATGACGCACATAGACATACATGTTTATGGATGATTAATGGAGATTTGTTAAAAGAAGGTGCATCTCTTCCTGTTCTTTTATTATTGTTTCAGTTCTACACTTCTTTATATTTCATTTTTTTGTTATTTATTCTTGTAGTTTGGGAGCTGGGCTGCTGCTTGTTGGGCTTCGTCTGGAACTGCTACTTACCTGGGCTTCGTCTGGAATGGGCTCCAAGTGTAGCTGCTAGATGTAGTCGGTTGGGCTTCTATGGGCCGGCTCCTGAGTTCGCTCTAGGGTTTCCTTGCCTTTATAATTGGCAAGGTCTCCCTCTTTTGGAACACTCTCGAATACCCTTCTACTTCTTGAATCTTTCTCGCATTAGAGTTCTGTTGTTTCTTGTTAGGGTTTCATCACATTGATGACCCGCTCTGTTGTTATTCAAGTCTTCATCTCTAGTTCATCGCTTTGATGTTCTTGTATTAAGAGTATTTCAAGTTTGTTCATCTGAAAGATTGTTTGTATATGCTTCTGGATCTTGGTTCATCAATATAAGTCTTTCACATTTTGACATGGTATCAGAGCTTCAGCTCTGATTCTATGTGCTTCCGCTTGTTCGCATCGCATCTGAGAAGACTCACTGGTTTGGAAAATCCAGATCCCGATCTAGATCTATCTCGGTGTTGCTGAGTTCGAAGACTCGTTGAAGCTCACTCTGTACCTATTCTTGGTCATCATTCTGTACATTCTTGCTTCACCCTGTAACCCTTGAAGGTTACGAGTCATTGAATCTGATTGGTTTATCCGACTCTTGGATAAACCCTCTGTGAGGACTCTCTTTCCCTTTCTATCTTTTCTGTTCTTTGTTTTGTGTTAGGCTCTTTTAGGCTGACTTTGACCGGGTTAGGAGTACCGGTGTGTTCTGTCTTGTTGTGCCCTAGAGGGCAGATTTGTGCATCACGTGTGTGGTTATTTGTCTCTATATGCCTGCATACATCATCAGAGACTAATCCTTAATCTACTAACTTGATTGGTGTGAAAACCTGGCTCTGGTCTCTGGTGGTTCTTTTATGCGTGTGCTTGTGTGACTCTCATATATTACCTGATGTGCTCTTAATATGGCTGAATCTAACATTGTTAATACCGAACCTATCACCTCTGAGACACTGATAAGTAAACTTGACTCGAGTGACCCTCTGTATCTTCACCCAAGTGACACCAGTAACCTAACCATTATATCTGTAAAACTTAAAGGTACTGAAAACTATACTGTATGGGCAAATGCTATGAAACTTGCTTTAAAAGTAAAAAAATAAATATGGTTTTATAGATGGAACCTGTACTAAAAATTCTAAAGATCAAATCCTGTCAAAACTATGGGACAGGTGTAATTCTGTGGTTATTAGTTGGATTCTTAACTCCATCTCCGAGGAACTCTACATGGGTCAAGTTTACTCTAAACTTGCCTCTGAAATTTGGGATGACTTAAAGGAAACATATGATAAAATATATGGATCTGTGGTATTTGGTCTATATCAAAAATTTAATGCACTAACTCAAAATGGTTGTCATGTATCTGAGTACTACCACAAACTGAATACTATGTGGAAACAACTTGACCAAATGTTACAACTTTCATCTTGTACCCTGTAATGCTACCAAATCCTTTAATGACTTTAATCACCTCATAAAATTAATGCAATTCCTCATGGGTCTTGATAGTGTGTACCAGTCTGTTAGAACAAATCTCTTACTTAGGGATCCTCTTCCTTCTATAAAAGAAGCCTTTTCTATCATCTCTAGGGAGGAGTCTCATAGGAACTCCTTCTCTGAACCTGTTAAGTCTCAATCTGTTGTATTTACATCTAAACCAACTCAACCTTTTGAAAGATTAAATCAAAATTCAGAAAATAAAAGGAAAAATTAGAGAGGACCTAACCCTAATCTGAAGTGTTCTCACTGCAATAAGCTGGGACACACTGTTGAAAGATGCTTTGAAGTTGTTGGCTATCCTCCTGGGTACAAACCTAGACGAAGTCAGGGTCAACGAACAATTCAGTCCAATAACACTAAAGTTGACCCTTCATCCCCTTCTCCTGCATCAATAATTGCTAACTCCCTCACACCTGATCAAGTGTCTAAGCTTCTAGGTCTGTTAAATGAAAAGGGCTGCGAAAAGTCTCACACAACAAACTTTGCTGGTAACTCCCTAAACACTATCTATAGTAACACTTCTCATGTGTATTGCCTCAGTGGGGGGGGGGGTACCTGACTCTATTGACTCTGGGTGGATCATTGACTCGGTGCAAGTCAACACATGGTCAAGTCTGAAAAAAACCTCTCAAACCCTCTTGACATCTCTAAATATAATGTAAAAGTTAAGCAGCCTAACGGCTCTAGTGCCCAAGTTATTAAAATTGGAGATGTAAAAATTAATGAGCATATTACCCTTAGGGATGCCTTGGTTGTCCCTGAATACTGTGTTAATCTCATTTCTGTCCATAAACTTGCTAGAGACAACAATCTAAAAATTTCTTTTGATGAAAATTCCTGTTATATACAGGATTCTCTCACAAAGAAAACTCTGATGACTAGTAGTCAATGTGATGGCCTGTATCTATGTGCTGGTAGGTCTAATAACATTAATCTGTGCTTCAACAATTCTGAGTTATTTCATTTGTGGCATTCTAGGATGGGCCACCCCGCTGAACAAGCTCTAGCTGCTTTAAATAATAAACTAAAATTGTCTAACCCTAAATTGAACCCTTGTGAAACATGTCAGAGGTCTAAACAACATAGAGTGCCATTTCCCCTGAGTAATCACCAATCCAAAAGTCTAGGTGAACTCATTCACCTAGATGTATGGGGCCCGTATAGGGTTCCCTGTAGGGAAGGGTTCAAATACTTTCTTACCATGGTTGATGATTACTCTAGGGCCGTGTGGATTTTCCTTATGAAACAAAAGGATGAAGTGTTCACTAATATTCAAATTTTTTCTAGTCTTCTTAAAAATCAATTTGGTGTGTCTATTATAACATTTAGATCTGATAATGGAACTGAGTTTGTGAATCATCAGATGCAAAACTTTTGCAACTTGAATGGTATTTATCATCAAACTTCTTGTGCTTACACCCCTCAGCAAAATGGAATTGCTAAGAGAAAGCATCGACATCTCCTTAATGTAGCTAGAGCCTTACTGTTTCAAGGGTGTGTTCCCATCAAATTTTGGTCTGAGTGTGTTCTTACTGCTGCATATTTTATTAACAGGACTCCCTTTTCTGTTTTAAATGGTAAAACCCCTTATGAACTTGTCCACGGCTGTGTTCCCTCCTTAGATCATCTTCGTGTGTTTGGATGCATCTGTTTTTGCACCACTCTTAATAATTTTGATAAGTTTGCTAGCAATTCTGAAAAATGTGTTTTCTTGGGATATTCAAACAATAAAAAGGGATATAAACTGTGGAGTCTGGATAAAAAACAAATTCTGTTTTCAAGATATGTTAAATTCTATGAATCAATATTTCCTTTTAAGAAAAATAATCCAGAAAACCAACTTGAATCTGATTCCACAATCACTCATCTAAATTTTTTGATCTTTATGATACCCACCATAATCATGAAGATGTAGAGATCCCCAATGACGAAAGAGGGAATGATGAGGACACTGTCCTTCGGTCTCTACAGCCAGACTCAAGCCTCCGGTCAGCTGATGATGTGACTAATCCTCAGTTACCCAGCCAACCAGAGGCAAGTCTTGGCGGGGTAGAGGAATTTGATGGTGACAATGAACAAATACATACCTCTGAGGGGACAGATCACACTCAGTGTGATTCTGCTGGCCTTAGGCGCTCTACTAGACCCACTTCCTTACCGAAAAAACTTAGTGATTTTATACTCGAAGGAAAAGTAAAATATGGTCTTGAAAAAGTTGTTAATTATTCTTTCTTATCACCTGAAAATCTTTGCTTTACTTTTAACTTAAACAAACACATTGAACCTAGGAATTTTAAGGAGGCTGTCACTGATCCCAACTGGGTAAATGCAATGAACCAAGAAATGGAAGCATTGCATCGTAACCATACATGGGATGTTGTTGACCTTCCTCCTAATCGAAAACCTATTGGTTGCAAATGGCTTTTTAAAATCAAATACAAATCCACTGGTGAAATAGAAATGTATGAGGCTCGACTAGTTGCAAAGGGGTATAGCCAAAAAGAGGGAGTTGACTTTGATGAAACTTTTTCACCTGTCGTTAAGATGGTTACAATTAGATGCGTTATTAATTTATCCGTTCAAAATGATTGGCCGTTGTTTCAACTTGACATTAATATTGCATTTTTGTATGGTGATTTACATGAAGAAGTTTATATGCAATTACCCGAAGGGTATTATGCCAAATCTGACACTAAAGTGTGCAAACTAACTAAGTTTCTATATGGGCTCAAACAAGCCCCTCGTATGTGGAATGAAAAATTAGTTGGTGTTCTTTGTAGTTTTGGTTTTGTACAAAGCAAGTGTGACCATTCTATGTTAATTTTTTCTCAAAACTCTATCTTTATTGTTCTTCTTGTGTATGTGGATGACATTATTATCACTGGGAACTGTGTGTCTAGCATCTCTAAAATTAAACATTTACTTCAGTCCAAGTTTTTAATTAAAGACTTAGGTCTTCTCAAATATTTCTTAGGTATTGAAGTCATTAAGTCTGATCATAGTATCTCTTTATCTCAAAGGAAGTACTGTATAGAGTTACTTGCTGAGTATGGCATGTCTGGGTGTAAACCTGTATCCACTCCTATTGAGCAGAATTATGTTATTTCCTCTCAATGTACCAATAATTCTGCTCTGCTTTCCAATGTAACTGAATATCAAAAGTTGGTTGGAAAACTTATGTATCTATCTCACACACGTCCGGACATTTCATACACAGTTCACTTCCTTAGTCGGTACATGCACAAACCGTCTGAAACTCACTTACAAGTGGCTTTAAGGTTACTTCGATACCTAAAGCAGTCTCTAGGTAAAGGCTTAAGGTTTGTTAAAAATGAGTCTACTAAACTTTCTGCTTATGCGGACTCTGATTGGGGCAAATGTATTGATTCTAGAAGGTCTGTAACAGGGTTTTGTCTGTTTATGGGTTCTTCTCTTATTTCTTGGAAAATCAAATAGCGGTCCACCATTTCACGATCCTCGGCTGAAGCTGAATATCGTGCTATGTGTGCTGCTGCTTGTGAGATTCTTTAGGTTATTAATTTGTTGCGTGAGTTGCAGGTGGATGTTACACTTCCCATCTCCTTGTCTTGTGATAACACTGCTGCACTGTCCATTGTGGCTAATCCAGTGTTTCACGAGCGCACAAAGCATTTTGAAATTGATCTTTTTTTCTTGCGTGAAAAGATTTCCTCTGGGGTTCTGTGTACTTCTGGAATTAAATCTTGTGATCAACTGGCTGATATGTTTACCAAAGGGTTGCTGGTTAAACAACATGCTGACATGTGTATTCGTCTCGGTCTCTTTGATGAATTTCGTGTTAGAACTAAGGGGGGTGTTAAAAGAAGGTGCATTTCTTCCTGTTCTTTTATTATTGTTTCAGTTCTACACTTCTTTATATTTTATTTTTCTGTTATTTGTTCTTGTAGTTTGGGAGCTGGGCTGCTGCTTGTTGGGCTTCGTCTGGAACTGCTATTTAGCTGGGCTTCGTCTGGAATGGGCTAAGTGTAGCTGCTGGATGTAGTCGGTTGGGCTTCTATGGGCCGGCTCCTGAGTTCGTTCTAGGGTTTCCTTTCCTTTATAATTGGCAAGGTCTCCCTCTTTTGGAACACTCTCAAATACCCTTCTACTTCTTGAATCTCTCTCGCTTCAGAGTTCTGTTGTTTCTTATTAGGGTTTCATCATATTGATGACCCGCTCTGTTGTTATTCAAGTCTTCATCTCTAGTTCATCGCTTTGATGATCTTGTATTAAGAGTATTTCAAGTTTGTTCATCTGAAAGATTGTTTGTATATGCTTCTGGATCTTGGTTCATCCATATAAGTATTTCACATTTTGACGAGATTCGACGGTCACCATTAGTCACATGATTGAACAAAAGCTAAGACTCGACAGTATGAACATTTTGATGTTAATATGTTAGCATGTTCCTTTGAGATGAAGCAGATTAAGATGTCATTACGTGTTCATATTAGCTAGTTTTAGTTCAATAACCACTGTCCCAGAAGTAACCATGATATATAACATCGATATTAGAGCTCAACTAAGGTTGACATAAAGGAGATGAAGTCATCTGTGAGGAACAACGACATACAATCAGTAATCATACATGAAATCATCAAGTGAACCCTTGTTTTAGTTCATTGCTCAGCTTGCCAAAGCCCTAGGTCACTGCGCCGTCTACCACCATGAAGGCCTGCAGAAGAGGACAATAATCAACGGACATGGTTTCGAACTCATAAGATACGCATGCTTACAACGTGATATAAACATAAATGATCTAATCATCTTAAGCTATCTTTGAAATCTAGAAACTAAAGTTGCCAAAATCAATTAAAATCAAAGTACTTTGTAACTTAAATAAACACAATCATTTCCAATATCAAAACTTCCCCAAAATCAGATGTGTAAATCACTCAAACAATAGTAAATATAGGCAGAAACTGAACCGATAAAAAGCAACCGGATCACAGATGCATTGTTTATGTACAGATAGGAAACCTAACAAAAGGTGTGATTACCATGTGTCTTTCTCTTCATCTAAGGCATTAGTAATGGACTAATGGTGTAGGTAGACCATAAACATATTATAATCATCATCTACAACAGTCATTTCACCATTCATTTCGCTGAACTTTAAAGATATAGGATAATTATGGGCTTTTCTTTAACAACAACATAACATTGCTAATTTTCACAACATGTTTCTCAACCACGTACTAGCTCGGATTTGTTTTTCCTTAATGACAACTAGGTACTTAACTCATCATCTTGTTAACGAGAACACTAGAACTATAAAGATAAACTTAAGAAAATGAAGATGAAGATAAATTAAACAATTAACAATTAAACTACAAATAATTACAATAACCAAATGTCTAGAAACAATATTATACATACATAAAAGATACCCGCAAGGTATAGCCTTGAAGTGTCAAGGGTGAAGTTTGAAGTCTGTCTAAATGCTAAACTAGTGATCTATAATTATAGGCATTTTCGTATTTAGAAATCACAATCGTGATTTTCCTCTTTATAATAACCATGGTCATGGGTCTGGTTAGAAGAAAAACATCATATTTTAGTGGTTTAGAAATGAATATCAGAAAAAGGACTGACGGATGGAAGGCTTGGTTTCTCTTTTGGTGATCAAGTTAACCACGAATCTAAGAACCCTAGTATGCGAAGTCACAATTATATTAGGCATGGTCACACAAGCCTTAGGTGCGGTCACACTTCTTCATAAAATCCTCAAAAGTCTTCAATTGTTCAAGATAATCCAACACGTGATTCCAACAAGAAAGGTGCCTGAAATGGGATAAATGTGTGTGAAAAAATGTATAAGTCTAGCATTATCACTTGCTCATAGAACATGTTCCATAGTGTAAATTCTGATTGTAACATTAAAGC
>BJCN01112507.1:0-17303 GCA_018326445.1 Flaveria brownii
TATATGCTTTTAATTATTAATCCGGGAATTTCATTACTGTTACTTATCGGATTACATAATCCGGGGAATTCATTACAGATACGTATCGGATTTCATAATCCGGGAATTATATACTTTTCGAATTACAAAAATTGGGAATTAAAATACTGATACTTACTGTTTTCTGATAAACCTGTGAACTCACCAGTCTTGTACTGACTTTGACATGTTTTCTCTCAGGACATTGATATGGCACGTTTAGGGGCACAGCATCCACCACGTATCATTTCGCATTCATCATGAACTATATTCAAGACTTAAATTCATGTATTCTACATAAATTGATTTCGAACGTGTGTTTACGTGTTCTAAAAACTATTGTCAAATGTTCATCAGTTCTTGCTTCCGCAATACTTAAATATATTCGGTTTGTTTCATTAAGATATAAACAACTTATATGATTTGTAATTATCGAGTCGTTTGGTGTAACTGATGCTTATCTGAGATCCTGGTTATGTCACACGCCTGACGGTAAAACCCCGTACGTGGAAAATGAGGGTGTGACAAGTTGAGGCAACGTTTTCATATGATTTTTTTCTACGAATATCATAAAGGTTTTCATATTCATTCTTGAAACCATTTAATTTACTGATTAATGATTTGTATTACCACCATTATTAATTATAATAGATACCACAATTTGAAGACTTATCCGGAAAACTCCATATATCAATTTCTACAAATGTTGGCTGTGTGTGGATACGAGGAATGTTTTGAAGCTTGGGTCAGTTCGGTCAGACCGATCGGGAATCGAAGGGGGACCGATCCGAGCAACCCTAGCACATTTTCTATAGGACCGGCCGGTTCGGCACGGTTTGGTGGTCGGACCAGGAACCGGTTCGGGGATTGGATGGGATTTCATGTTTTTATTGTTCTTTTTATAAACTTTTTTGGATTTTAATGTATTTAACAAGTGAGTTGAATGATAATTTGAAATGTTGGAGATAAAATTATGTTGGATTGTATATATAACTATAAAATACACATATAAAACACTTATATTGAACTATTATATATATACATACATATATATATATACATACATATATATATGTGTGTGTGTGTGTGTGTGTGTGTCTGTGTGTGTATAGGGTCAGGATCATTACATAACCACTTTTTATTTTCAGAACCAAAAGAACTATTGGTTTACATAAATATAAATTATGAACCACTGATTTACATATATGTAAGTTTAAACTGATGATATTTAGTTGTTTCACATAGTTTATTGTTAATGTATGATATACACATATGTAAAACAAATCAAGTAATATCAGACTTAATTTACATTTATGTAAATCAATGGTTCTGTAGTTCTGAAAATAAAAAGTGGTTCTGTAATGATCCTAACCACACACACACACACACACATATATATAATTATGATGTCATCTGATTCTTAAATTCGGTCCGACCAACAGACTATTAAAACGTCTGGCTCGCTGTTCAATCCGATTCTGAAACCATTGAAAGCGGGATGGATGAACATCATCAACAGACAAACAATCACCAATCAACTATTAAGTTTTGTATTCATTTTTAACTACCATCACTTGGTAAAAAATGGAACACAACCTAAAAAAAGCTCCTTTAATTGAAACAAAAACCCGACCATATTGAACTCAAATTTGGTTTTAGAGCGTTTAAACTTAACTAAATTTGGTTTGGTTTAGCTTCTACCTGATAAAATTTCAATCCGATTAAAACTGAACCAATGAACACCACTGACGATGGATGCCCTTTCTCCTTCTACGTCAACCCTTCACCAATGCTCCCTCTCTCCTCCCATTAGTTAGTCCCTCATATTCATCGTTCATGTCTGTTTGTGGAAATAAATCCGTTTGCATAAACCACAACAACCTAAGACGTCATGTCTGCCAACAATGACCAAAAATGCTTGCGTTGGTTAATCTCTTATGTTTGTACGATTTCTAATATTGTGCCAATCCCTTGGCCTTAAATTTTTATTAACTCGCACATATTTTGATTGAGTGGATTACATTTATACATTGACCGGATACATTTACACAAAAAACTTGATTTGTATTGTTTAGGAGTAGACTAATGGAATATATTGGTAACAATTTAGTAACAATATAAGTAAATGTTTAATAAAGATACAAAAGATGTTTATATTTTGAATGACAAGCTCACACATTCATTAAACTTACTCTTAAATCTACATAATTTGACTAATAATGAGATTTGAACCTTTATTGTGTGGTGGAACGAGACATCTTTTCTTTGCACGCTCCTAGTTATAACGTCCTACCGTTGAACGCCATGATAACATGCCTAGTTGCCTACGGGACCAAGTAAGGTATCAAAATCATCAAGGAAAAAGTTACAAGAATAAGCATTTTATCAAAGGATTTTACATAAAAAGCCATTGACTTTCGAATTTATTAAATTTCCCCACCAACCAGAGGACACAACATCGTTTAATATTGCTGAGTCGGCAATAATATCCATCTTGTATTGTCGTATTGCCGATTCAATGATAAACATCGCTTGCGGGCAATACCACGTGAATTTTTATTGCTGTCATCTCGTAGGTAGCGATACACAATCCTCTCGTATCACCGGCGATAATTTAATATTACGCTTTAAGTTATTATAATGTTGTTTTATATATACATCATAATATTGACTTTTTATGCATGTCCCTAATTTTTAAAATTAAAGTTTTAATAAAGTTTTTAATTATCAAAAAAACAAATTATAGTTTAACAAATGATGAAAATACTTTATAATTACTAACTTAATTAATCAAAAATAAAAATTAATTTCACATTTATATATAAATTCAATTAACAAATTGTCTTTCAACAGCAAATATCTTTTTGACATTTCATCTCTTTTAAGTACGAATTTTGTATCCCTAAAAAATATTTTTGCAGTTGCATACATCTCAAATTCATCTTTCCTTAACCCAACCTTCTATATGTTATAGTTTTATATTCGTTTTCAAAACTAGCTGTTACAAAACTAATCATACAAACATTTTTAGTATTGAAATAATTACAATTTTAAATGAATTTATATAAAAAATTATTTAAATTAGTTTGTTTAAATATCCAATAATTAGTTATTTAATTATTTTTATCTTTAAATGAGTTTATATTTAAACAAATTTAGTAATTAAATATAAATTAAAATAAATTAATCATCTCCATCCCGATATGATCTGTTGTTCTATCGTTCCAACAGTTCCAGCCCTAACCCACTCGATTTCATCATCCCTTGTTGCCCTAGTGAACAAATCTTATTTGTTATGTGAAGAGAAAACAAATTAAAACCACCTATGATGATCCCATTAACAATCAGTAGTAGTTGATGTTATTAGACACTTCTTCAAAATTGTTGACGATAAGTGACCCAAATCTTGAAAAAAAAAGTTATATGGGGCTTTTGAGTTTGTAGGAGAAAGTAAATGACAAGTATTAAAAAAAGTAAATAAGCAAATTAACCTAATTACACTTGACAGATCTACATCATTTGATGATTGGGCCTGGATTTGTTGGGTCTAAGAAACAAATAAGTGGCTTCATGCCTTCATTTATGATTCTAGTGTGAAAATTCACCCATATGATATGGACTCGTATTCAAAACTCTTTAATATCGAATGGTTATTAACTTATTATGAATAAGACATGTTTAACATTTTTATTGGTTTGTGCTAATAATAGCGACTAAAAATGGGAAACTTTTGGTTTTTTTCGTAGGAATAATTATTAGAACTTGAATTATTGACGGGGGTTCTTATCCTCTTTGCTTTTAATGGTGGCTTACATTTATTTTAAGTACATAAATTTGGTGATGCATTGTCTTCATAATCAAAGTACCATTAGGCCCCAACGCTCTTTTCCATTTGATATTAAGTTTTATTAAATATTCATTAAAAATAAGTTTATCCTTTCAATTAGAACTTTTATTGTACTAGTGTACTATATATTAGATTAATAGAATAAAGGTGGTGTGTTATTCGAAGACCTTTAAAAATAATTGTTTAATCATTAAAAGATATCAATGATAACCATCATAATTCACATGCCATTATTTTTAGAGAAAATTGTGGAACTTCTATCGTAAAATATCATATATAGCTATAACACATGTGATTAAGAGTCACATACATATTTTAACTTAAGCTAATATGATAAATGACACATGATGTATGAGTGTATGACACCATATTGAATCAAGAAAATAATAAATTTTACCCTTTTTTAATTTGGTTTGGTACTAAATGATGATGTGATGAGAGAGTAATTTCACTACTCTAATAAAGTAATAACTAAAGACTACATTTGACACTACCATATTCATCTTGATTAAAATTTTTCCGTTTCTCTTTACTATTAAATAATTACATTAGTTACTAAAAATATTATTTAACCTTTTTTTAGATTAAAGGTAGTTTTTTAATAAATTAGGAACAAGCAAGGTATTCACAACAATAACATAGTCACAAGTTTTAATTTGTAAATGTTCATTAAATATATATTAATTACATGACATTTTTTTATCATGTTACATAAGAAAGTTGACGAGTTTAGCGGAGTGAAACTAGGTTGGTTCAATCGTCTAGGTTTATAAACGGGTCGAATCAAACTTGGTTTGTGTATGATAAGAGCCAAGGCGACTTACGAGCCGATTCCAAATGAATTTTTTCAAGCTTCTTTTAAACTAGATCCAAGGCAAAATTGTTTGAAAATTAGTGGACGTAGTTTGACAAGTGAACACCATATGTTATTAGTTATTTTGATAATTCGAGTATAAACAAAAAGTTACAAACTATAGTGTCATATTTTATTTACATATTTAATTTGCTAATTTTACGTTGTTTTTTTAGTTTTTCTCATTAAGAACACATAGCTCAAAAAACGGGTGGGTGGGCAAATTCGTCAATTCACAAACATTTTACCCCCAATTTCGTCCATTTTCATCCATGATCACTTCCACTCCCCCTGAAATCTCTGGGTCACTTTCACACCATTTGAATTTCCAACACAAAATCTTCATTCGTCTTCTTACAAAATCATTAATTCAACCTTCAAACATCATTCAACTTCTCATACAAGGTACCCCTTTACAGTTCTTGGAAATCTTTCATCATTTTTCATAAAAAAATTGCTTCAATTTCTTCATTTCAGACTGATTCCACATGTGGGTCATGCGTATTTGATCCTCAAATTTGTTCGATCTTTGTATCGCATCTGTTGTTTGAATGTTGATATGGTCAATTGGGTGTGCCAATTGAGATTTAGATTGAAGAATTAGTGGTTATTCTTGATGCTGTTCGATTTGTCTATTCAGAAAACGACAACACTGCCGTCTTAATTCCTGTTTTCTGAGATTCAATATGTTTTAGAACCTAAAAAGTGTTAAAATTCATCTATACTTCGTTGGGATCATGTAATTTTTGAGGGTTTTGGTTAAAAACTGCAAATTAAGTGATCATACATTGTACAAGACATTACAGAAGTGCTTCTTGATCCACATTTGTTCTGATTTCTCATGTTGTAATTCATTAAATTTCTGTTTTTTTGATGATTAGGATGGAGTCTGGAAACGAGGTTCGTGTAGATGATGAAAGTGGTGTTGCTGTTGGTGAGATTAATGTGAAAAAAGAGGAAGGAAATTCAACTGCGGTTGGGGAAACCGATTCATCTAAAGTTGAAGTTGTTGAGTCTTCTGAGAATGTTAGTGATACAGGAGGGCAGAGTTCCACCAAAATTGCTACTAATGGGGCTACTTCAAAGAACAATAAGTTAGCTAAAAACGGTCCGAGTACTAGTGCTGTTCAAAAGCCAAAGGCAAACTTGTTTAAAAGTTCCTCATTTTCTGCTAAAACCCGAGCCCATGATGGGCAATCGGTCAAACCAAGAGTGGGCTCGAAGGGTGGAGTGAAGCTAATGGAATCGACTTCAAAAGGCAGTGGCACGACCACCCGAAGAGCCACTTTAGATTCGCTGCTAAGTGTGAAAAAGTCAAGGGTAAATTTATGTTTTTAATTTTGAATAGCTTTTGATTACTTGATGAATTCTCGTGTTCTTAGTGCATGTTGTTGTTTGTTTGTTTTAGGGCAAGAAAACCAATGGAAGTGCAGACCATCCTCCTTCTAAAGACTTGTAAGCTTGTTTAAGTGTTTAGCCAATATTCACTTACTTGATCAAGAAAGCAATTTAATTATTTTGGTCAATGGTCATTATGTAATTGTTACAAAATTTACTCCATTTTTACCCTTCTAAGACACAAATATTAGTTAGGAGTACTTAAGGAAAAGTATTATTTGATTGTTTTGATTTAGGAACACAATTATCACACATTCATTTAATGGTGATTTTAGGCTGTTATTCCTTATTTAGCCTTGCAAGTTCTGCAACACTCAAACCTGTTTTATGCGTAAGGAAAAGCATTATCTATTTTATATCATCTTGTGACCATTCTAAAATCTGATCCTGTGTTTATGGAAAATGTGTTATTTGACTGCGTGCACTTTGTTATTTAAGGTTTTTGCTGTCTAAGTAAGGAATGCACTTATTTGGTAATGATTATAGGTTGTCTACAAGTATTTATTCTCAAGGCCTTGTAGGTTACGTGATAGATAAACTTTCTTGGGAAAGTGGGAAACCAAGATAAATTAGGGTGTACTTAAAAAAATATTATTTTAATCCTCCTAATTAGTCTTAACGATTAACACTATGAAAAAAGGGTACGGTTCTTAAATTGTGATCATCATTGTTAATTGAAAATTGAGGGTTATTTTGCAATTGCAGATCATCTGATCAACACTTAAAAGCATCAGAGCCAGTTAGAGAAGACGGAGACACTCATTCCACTTCCTCATCGTATTATCCTCTACTCAATTAATCATGTTTCTTTGTTTGACATTCTTTTCATAATGTTGAGTTCTTATGAAATGTTCAATGATGTCATACACAATAGGCAACGTAGGAATAGCATCACAGGCTTTTCCTCCAGATTGGAAGAACGTGCTGAAAAGAGAAGAGAATTCTTTTCAAAGTTAGAAGAAAAGAGTCACGCAAAAGAAGTGGAAAAGACTAATCTGCAAGAAATGTCAAAGGTCTTAGATCTTGACCTTTTTAGTCGATGAAATTTCTAACAGATTAACACTTCTAAACTATTGTGGTCCTAATGCAGGAAAACCAGGAAGCTGAAATCAAGAAATTACGGAAGAGCTTGACGTTTAAAGCAGCACCAATGCCAAGTTTTTACAAAGAGCCCCCTCCCAAAGTGGAACTCAAGAAGGTTTTTTATGCGACCTTTTACAAATTCCTTAAAATAGATAAGAACTAATGACTAAATTAAGCTCAATATGTTGTTTATTTGAAACTTCTTTGAAGTTTGAATTATAACGCTAATTACTATTTTGCCCTTTCGGTCTTTTTCTGATTTACACATCTATATGCAAGTAACATATCTAATTTGTTTTCTTGTTTATCTTATGTTCCATCTCTGTCTATAGATACCAACCACACGTCCAAAATCTCCGAAACTAGGCAGAAATAAGAGCTCTGTGGCTTCAGTAAACCGGTCCATGGACCAAACCACCACTGCTGTGAACCCACGAGTCAAGGACCAGCCAACATCAAGTTCGGTCAACCTCAACAAAGACACTGCTGCTTCCAAGAAGCCCGTTAGAAAACTCAAAACCAACACCCCACCTTCAAAAACTGAAGTTAAACCTGAAAAGTCAACAGAAACACCAGCTAAACTAGAAGATCAAGAAAAGGACCAAGATTCAGATGAACAATTTCAAGAAGTTCAAGCCCCACCAGTAAATCCTCTTGAAGTTGAAGATTGGATTGAAGTTAGCCCGCAGAAGAATGCAGTAGCAGAGGAATCATCCAATCAGGGTACGACAAATGGAGACACTGTGGTCGTCGGAGGTTAGAATGCAATGCAAAGTTGTTCTTTTTAATTTCTGAATACATGTAGTTATTAGGTTTATCGTTTACTTGTTTGTGAAGAATTTAAGGTTTTTGTGGTGTGAATAGTGTGCTAAAGGATTGTTTGTGCATATGGGTCTCTACAGGTTTAAATGACTCTTGTTTATAAGAGTTTCTACAGGTTTGAATGAAACTTTGTTTGTTGAACTTTAAGGTTGTAATTTGCAAAAAGAACTGTCTTTTTTTGAATAACTTGTCTATTTTCTATTTTTGAATATGGGATGTTGATATCATCCCGACACAAGGACAGACCATCACCACATATGACATCTAGCAAGTACGATATACAAGATGCCTACGAATCTATGTTGACACCGTTAAAAGCTATATTCAAATGGGTCTTCTGTTTCATACACCACTCTCACCGTAAATTGTAGTTTAGAAGTGGTCAACTACAACAACAGTTTAGGGTCATGTCAGTAGTGTATATAGTGTTTGAAACAAATATCTGATGCCAATACATGCTAACCC
This sequence comes from Flaveria brownii, assembly GCA_018326445.1. Taxonomy (NCBI): domain Eukaryota; kingdom Viridiplantae; phylum Streptophyta; class Magnoliopsida; order Asterales; family Asteraceae; genus Flaveria; species Flaveria brownii. The sequence goes on from BJCN01112507.1 coordinate 8,487, forward strand.
ATACACCTATAGGTGTGTGCGTGTGTCATAACAAGTGTATTATGTAATCTTGTAATGCTATAATGAATTAATACACTTTTATAGTTTTATTCTTAACAAGTATATCTTGTAGTCTTGTGGTGCTATAATGACATAACAAATTTTAGGCATTGTAATGTTGTTATTTTTATTTTTATTTTTCTATAGTTTTCGTTAACTTTTTTTAAAATCTTTATTTAAATCCTTTTATTTTAATTTAAATATAAATCTCTATCTTCTTACTTTTATTCCTCTATGACTTTATTTAACGAGTTATTTGTTGTAGTGTGTTTATTTTACAGATGTTTAACGGGAACTTTTATAACAGTTTTGTTTTTATTATATAAAGCCACGGGACATGGGCTCACATTAATGTTTTGTTTTTAGCTTAAAGTTTTAAAGATTATCAATCCTCACGCCGTTACGGGAATCAACATGCTTACTTTTATTAGTGTTTTGAGGTCAAATTTTTCATGGTTTTGCTACGACAAGATTAATATATTTGTGGAATGAATATTTATGAGACATACGAATAGTATGTTTACAAATTGTAGTCGTTGATGTTAAACGTATGTATATATATGGGATTATAAGACTTATTGACTTTTTTATAAAACAAAACGATTCACAATAGTCCTATCACTATTTTTATATATTCGTATAATGAATATGTATGTTAAAAAGGTATATTTTTCTTTGTTTAATAACTTATTGTCATGCATTTAAAACGTCCTACGTCGTAATTTGAACTTATTAAGTATTTTATATCAAAATCTAAAAGACAAGAAATGAGCAATTATTTTACATTTATTTCCATCATTTACATTTATGAAAGTTTATTTATGTTCGTTATTTACATTTGCATATGTTTGATGATTTACGTTGATTTTTGTTTACTCGTTTACGTTTAAACATTTATTTTGTTTAAATACTCATTTAGTTTTGTTCATTAGTATTTGTAATACCCCTTGGTCCATCATGCTAACCTAATTAAAAACACCAAGCATTGGGTAATCGATAAACAAACAAACACAATAAGTTCATTTTCCCTTTTATTTATGTTCGTTTGTTGAGAATAACAAAAATTGGTTCCCTTTATGTTCATGTTAGTTAATGTAAAGTTAAACAAATGAACACAAACACGTATAAACCAAATTTGAGTTCATCTAGAGGCAAATCCGCCAGAGAATCTACTTATGTTCCTAAGCTGTCGTTCTATCTTTCTACGACATGCTTATTTATACATACATTTCCAAGCCGTCAACTCATCTTTTAAACATACAAATCCACTGCATCGCACGAATCTAATTCAAGATATGCATCCTAATATAGTATACGACTTGTTGTATAATATTTTTAAAGTGTAGGTATTGTTGCTTATAACTTATTTGAGATAAATATCATGTCACTGGCCATCAAATATTTAGATGTGTTGCATGACGGGTTCCATAAAATTCAAGATCCAACAAATGTTTCAGGTTTCGAAACATCTCTTAAGACACAGATTGAGTTGTTCTGTTCATATGTAAAATATCTAGTGTTTGTTCAAGTGACTTGATTTGTAAAGCAGTAATAACAACACTGTGTATCAAGAACATGAATAAGAACCCACTCAAACAGAGACAATAAAAGTGGGAAAATGATACTGTTTTAATATATATTGTAAGTAGTAAAGTTTTAGGTAAACTTCTCTCTAAGTCCCCCTCAACCCCATAAATAGTTGTATTTTAATCCATTTCCACCTAGCAGTAGTAGGAAATAACCAAAATAACAGTATACCTCAACACATGAACATGCGCCTAAATATGTGTTTTAAAAGTGATAATTCTATTGAATATAATCAGAATCACATAATCAAGTGTAACAAAATGAGTTGTAGCACATAACAATTGGAGTTGGATGTTTTTTACTCCTTTATGTTGTAATAATACATAAGATAATCAATAATGACAGTCTTAAACTGATTATGAAACTGTTTATCTGATCCCTGCATAACCAAATGATTAGAAGCAACATTTGTTACAACAGGCAATTTAATCAAAGTTTCTGTATTATTATCATGAAAAGCATATATCACTTTGTTTAACTTTTTCTTACAAGAGGCTTTCAAGACTTGATATTTGTTCATGCATGAAATAATTATGGAATAACATTGAGCAAATTAAAGCATGAGTATATGCATGCATATTTTCAGAGCCACTCGCTGAAAAAATTACATCAAATTGTTGAATTGGGACTATGAAGAAAAACTAATATAATAATAGTATGATGATAAAGATTAATCTCTCTTTTATCATCATAAAATAGGAATTTAAACTCACGAAGAATTGAACTTCAGGTGCTATCAGCCTCCTTTAGGGATCTCACAAAAGCGTTTTTCCTACCAAATCTCTGTCATTACCAGCAGAAAACGACATCAGAAATAATGGGTGACAATTTCAACCTAAATGGGACGATCTCGACTATGCTTAGGTAAAATTAGAGAAAAAAAAACCCGCTTTGAAAAAAAACGAGTAAAAAAGGTTAAACATGGATATGATCTATCTCAAATTGAATATATAAACTTACAACAAAATGAGTAAAAAGGTCAAACAGGTAAGGCTTTTAACAGGACGGGTCAAAAAGACCCGATTGGGGTAGATTTGGGTTTTGTTGTGTCGCAAATGGGTAAGACTAAATACATTTAGAGGAAATGAGTCAAACAGGTTGAAAATCGCTCGACGTGTATTTTTAATGAATAACAGCTCCTATAGAAATTAACTATTACTTAAATAATATAAGTTTTGCAACAACTGTTTAGTCGTACCAATTTCCCACTTTGGCCATTCTAACACACACCTCTATCAGAACTGGAAGAAATACTAGATGAACTTTATGAACAATTTGTTTGAATTAGGTGGAGACCTGATGTGTTGAAGCTTTTGATACCACTGATAATTGACAAGATTTAAAGCAAACGTTATCACTAAAACAACATTCCTGTAAAAAATAATAAAACGATTTTGGTACAATACAACTGATAATATTATTGACAAACATTTAAAACAACAGTAATTTAAAAAAATAACATGACATCCTAATCGTAAAATAAGCATACCTCATGTTTGAAGGACAGCTAGCAGTCAAAGATACAATGAACCAGAGGAAGAACACTAAATGTCACAAGAAAATTGATACTTTTGATATTATCAAGCAGCTTTGAAATCTCGTCCCAGCCTATAATATTGTGAAATGTCAGTAAACGGTAACCAAGTTTCACAGTATAAGCCGCTCAAACTTTTTTAAAACGCTTGAAAGTTTCAATTTTGTTCCAGTGTTCCACTATTGTGAAATACTTTTATCAAAACTGAATCGGACATTGTATTGCTTGAAAGTTTCAATTTTGTTCCAGTGTAGCAGCATGACACTTTTCTAAGGAGATTTCACCCAACAATTATGAATCATGGTAATCTTAAAAAAAGAAGTTAAATGTGGAAATGCATCTATATAAGTTGTTCAGAGCAGAAGATAAGATCAAGAATAATTTGATCAGATCATCACTTGGCAATTAAAAAGGTTTTCATATAATCATCTGATTAATAACATTAAACACGTAAAATGTAAACAAAACTTAAGAGAAATTAACATTAAAACTAGTATTAACAGTATGTAATATTTATAACATATAATTTGAACTGTACAAAAATGTGGGGGAAAGACTAAATGGGACAGACCCTCCCTGGACCCTGCGAAAACGCGGGAGCTCTTTGCAGCACCAGTGTACGCCCTTTTATAATTTGAACTGTACGTCTTTAACCCACCGCACAATTAACTAATTGCAACAAACTAACTTCTTTTATCTGCCTATAACAAACAACTCAGTTAGTTACACGTTAAAGGGTATATATATCCTTGATCACCCACATTCTAGCTTCAAGAACAAGTGAACAACCAATGGATCTCTCTGAGGAAGATTTAAAGATGCTCTCAGAAGAAGAAGCAGAAAAGCAACTCAAAAGAATGATTGAAGCACAGAAAAAAGAAAAAGCAAAATTGAAGAAGGGAATCAAACGAATGCAGTCAATATTGGATGAAGCCAGAAAGTTGGAAGACATTAAAAATCGAAGCTCAGAGAATTTGAATGAGAATACAGCATCAGCATCCACAACTTCAGTCGATCCTACTAGTAGGAGAAGAAGACGCAGGGTGAATGAATCAGGTACGTATATTATGTAACTCGATCTTGTTGTTATGGTAGATTGTTTGAATGTGTGAATAATAATGGTGTGAATGATTTAGGCTCCAGCAGCACATCATGATTCAGGCTCCAGCAGCATGTACGTACCTGTGGACGAACAAGAAGAAGAAAGCGGCACACACACCTTCAACTTCAACTTCAACTTCATCTTCATCTTCAATTCATCTTCATCTTCATCTTCATCTTCAACTTCAATTTGAGAAGCCACACCTTCGATTCATAACATTTCTCAACACGACGAAGATCGAAGAACTAGGGTTTTTACTTTTTTTCTTTTTCTTCATCTTCATCTTCATCTTGTCTCATCTTTTTCTTTTTTGGAAAACGCTGAACTAGGGTTTTTACTTTTACTTTTTTTTGGATGACTGAATAAAATCACACTTTCTTCTTCAGTGCAATTAATTTTCGAACACGATGAACATCGGGTTGGGGGGGGCAAGTGATCAAATTAATAGTTAAAAAAATAAATCATTATACTGATTATTGTTAGAAGGTATTTAGTTGTGTGTTTTATGGACGCGGTTTTATAAAACGAGTTATAATCATTTAATTGGTAATCAAAACAAACGGCACGTAATTGTCGTATTCAACATAAGACTCCGGTTTTCCATCTTGAGCTACAAGTAATTCGATGTCCGTATCCCCCTTCCGAGCCGAGACATAATCATTGTGTTTTTCGGGGACTTTTGAGACTCGAGTTGATCGTCTTGGAGTTGGGTTTGGAATCGGTTGGTTTGGGCCCAGTCCTCTTGATCTTGGGGGGCCTGGGAGTGCCTTGATTGGTCTGGAACAATTAGTCGAGCAGGCCGCAGTAGTGAATGGGCTGCTGTTACGTGGCCAGAATTTGGGCTGCTTTTCAATGGGCTTCTAACTGGGCTAAAATCAGTATCTGAAGGTCCATTAGTAGGGTAAGTTGGGCCTTCTTTTTACAATATTGAATATCAATAGGTTTATTGAGCTCAAGTATATCTACGTATAATGAATACTTATGTTAGAAAGGTATATTTTTCTTTGTTTGATACTGATTGAGTACTTCATATCAAAATTTAAAAGATCGATAAGAAATTATAAGCAATTATATTTTACATTCGATCAAATCCCCGTTCATATACAATTTGTGAAAGTTTATTTATGTTTGTTTATTTACATTTGCATATGTCGTTTCTTGATTTATGATTACTCATTTACATTTACACATTTATGTTCCTTTATTTATTTATGTTCGTTCGATTAGGATATTAATTAACGAGCCAGCAAAAAAAATGGTTCACTTTATGTCGGTGTTAGTTCGGGTGAAGTCAAACAAACAAACACCAACAAGCTGAGTTCGAGTTCAAATAGCTAGTGAGAAAATGATACTGTCTTAATATATAGTAAAGTTTTAGGTAAACTCATCGATCTCTAAACCACCCTTCAACCCCAAAATACTTGTATTTTTAATCCATTTCCACCTTGCAGTAGCAGAAAATAACCAAAATAATATTAGTATACCTCAGCACATGAAAATTGGGCAAAATATGGCTATAGGTTCATTCATGCATGTTTACATAAAGGTCTAAATTAAAATAAAAATAAAATAAAAAAACGTATCAATCACCATAACGTAAAACAACCTATACTTTACCGATAATAACGAGTTTAACTACCTAGGACCAACTTGGCTCAATCCAAGCATGAGGGTAGTGGACATCGTATTTAGTTTCAAAAAAATCCTCTGAACATCGTTGGATGTTTCCGCCATCGAATGTGTGATACCTACGTGTTTCAAGAGAATAGAACACCGTCTTTCCATCCTTAGGATCTAATCGTGGAAAGTAGATCTTGTTCTCCATTCCTGGCGTTTTGGCTTCCATGCAAATACACATACTATCACAAATGTAAATCACATGGCTACCTAAACTATCTATTTTCTCCCATTCTAGTGTACTAGAGTCATTCAGCTTCAATACCTCAACAAATTCTCCCAACTCATCCATGACCACTAGAAGAAGATGTTGATCACAACTCGCTAGAAAATATTGTAACGAGCTTCCTCTTGGGGATTGAACTACAACAGTATTCGAAAAGGTAATACTTTCCTTAATACGCGAGATGACATTAAGCTCTCCTTGGTTCAAGGCAAAAATAAAAGTTTCATAGATCGTTAAAAAGAGAAAGGAATGTGGAGAGGTACCCCCAAAATCCATACGATACCTCACCCACGATGATGATCCGCCGGTTAAAGAGTGGAGGAACACATTCATTGGCAACGATGCCGATAATCCAACAACCATACAATCAGGGTTCGTTGGTGGTGCCAAGAAATATAAGCTATCTAAATGAGGTGCATTTGGAAGCTCACGGATATCTTTTGTGAAGGGGTTAAAGAAGAATAATTCTCCAGGCGCATTGAGATTATACAGAAGCAACCAACCATACCTGGAACAGTATACGCGCAAATCACCAATCAACTTTTGAGGCGTTTTTATAAAGTACTTGTCACCAAACATAGGATCTGTAAAAGTGATAATGCCTCGATCTTTGTCTAACACTACCAGCCATGGTGAATTCACTGAATATGTCTGCAATCTCATTAGTGATGCTTCATTACTCCATCGAATTATAGGTGCTGCTAATTGACAACGTTTGCATGTAGCACGAAAGTTTAGGTATTCGACACCAACACATAACTCCATAATCATTCTCAAAACATCAAGCGGAATACTGAGAAGGTATGATTCTTCGTTCCTAGTGTTATTGATATCAACCTTGTCATCCCCAACTCGGTCACATACCGAGCCACAAGAAATGTGCTTCTGCTCCATCTGTATGATGTTAATAATAACATTTCAAACATAACTAATGCAGCAATATTTGCAAGTAAAAGAGGTAGATGAGTAGCATTACTTTGTGGTTCTCAAGACCAACTAATTTATCGTAAATACAACTAATTTTAAAGTTAGAAAATAATTACAAAAACACATTTATTTAAATAAGAAAAGAATCACAAAGTTTGTTATGTTATAGTAACCTATGTTTTGAATAAAAGTCAGATTTATCAATAACCAAAATATACATATGCCCAACACTGCTTCTAGATCGTATTTTGGAACCATATTGGCTTTACACTGCTTCTAGATCGTAGTTAGCTAAACTCACAAACAAATATTTTCGAAATATAAACCAAGCTTAATTAGATGTTTTAAGAAAACTTAATCTGTAAATGTTTAACAAGAAAGATGAACTATTCACATAATTACAAACATCATAGTGAAATATAAAGTTTAAATAAAAATCATGACTCAATGAACATAGATCGCATACCAACAAAATATTAACATGAAACAATTTTAACAGTTTTATTTTAGATATTAGAAATTTATCAATCAATTAAGTGCATATATACCTCAAGGCTCAACTGCACACGGGTGGGTGGGTGGGTGTGCTTCCAAGATTCAAAGCCGTACGGAAAATCGAACTTCAATTTAATCTGAATATGAATATTTGTGTGTTTGTTTTTTGTTTTCTTATGTTCGATCAACTAGGGTTTAGGGTTTGTTTGTTTATATACCAAACATACGGATGCAATCGAACTCAAAAGAGGATTCCTTTAATTTTACATATAAATCCATTCAAGTTCAAAAGGTTTCATCTTTTTTTCGGTTAATTTGAGTTAATTACAAGGAAAGTCCATATACATTAAAATATATTGTATTTCATTTTTAGGTTTTAATTTAAACGAGTCAATGAACGAGCCAGCTAACGAGCGAGTCACGAACTGGTCTGAACTTGGCCCAAGCTCGGCTCGTTTACATACCAAGTCTAGCCGGCTCGGCTTGTTTATAAACGAGCCGATTTCAAGCGAGCTATTTTCGAGTGAGCCCCCGAGCCGCGAGCTTTTTGAACAACATTATTTGTATTCATACATTGTTTTAAATAGTGATGGAATGTGGATTGGTGAGAGGTTGAGGTTTAGTTGAGAATGAATTTTGGCCTAGATCTATTATACAAGTTTAAAAGTGATAAATGATTTAGCTTTTAGTTTTAATGGATATATGAAAATGATTTGAACTCACTTGATATACTTAAAACATTCTATTTTTCATCTTCAAGGTACAAGGTACAATTAAGATGCTAGAGTTATCTCCATATTGGTTTTATTGTAAGACTCAATTTTTAATGAATTTGTATCCAATACAAACCCCCAGCCAAACAATCATCATCTTCCTATATATTCTTTTAATTCAATTATAAAACTATTTGTAATTTACTTCTTTCCTTTATTTGACAATAAAAGTATTTATTAATATTTGTATACGAATGGTTCCTACACCACTCGATGATTATTAATCACATCTCTCCGCACTGTTAGGTAGTGTTTGGTATACAAAAACGAGAGATGGCATGGAATTTATCATTGATAGTGAATGAAAAAAAATATTTGATTGGTGAAAAGAATAAAAAGGATCATTACATGCGTAATCACATCCCTCTAAACACTTCAAATTCATTTCATTCATTCCGTTCTTTTTTTCATTCAATTCATTCTTTCATCCTTACTCACCATCATAATCACCCACCCA
>BJCN01112687.1:0-13060 GCA_018326445.1 Flaveria brownii
ATTATGTACTGTGTGAGAGAGAATGAAGAAGATATTGCATCTTACTTTCGTTGACTCTCACACATAACTATATATTGTGTACTTTCGTTGACTTTCACACATAACTATATATTGTCGCTCTCTCACATACAATTATGTATTGTGTGAGAGAGAATGAAGAAGATATTGCATCTGTTGACTCTCACACATAACTATATATTGTGTGGGAGAGAGTGAAAAAGATGTCTTCACCTACTCACCTTCGTTACTCTCTTACACACAATTAGACAGCGTGTGGGAGAGAGTGAAGAAGAGGAGATGAATCAGTATCGTGTTAACGGAGGTTTTGAAATAAAAAGTGTGATTTTGATGTATCAAACTTTTTTTTTGTTATGTTAGGGTGCATCAAGAGTGGGCTTTTTTTCCTAAAATTTTGAATTAGGGTTTGTTCGTAAATTATTTGGCATTTCAAAATTATTATTATTACTATAGAATGACTAACAAAAACACCTTTCAAAACTATTATTAAATCTACACTTATGTCTACGAACGATAGTAGTAGATACATATTTCAACCGCTTAAAAACACATTTGTTACACGTCATGATATTATTAGAATTCACGCATTTGTTTTTAAATTATGTAATTTGAATATGTTCCATTTATTTTGCAGGGAATTAGCTATGCAAAACTTGCAAATTTGCCTCCTATAATCGGGCTATGTGAGTTTTCACTCGTTTATCTTTGGTTTCTAGTATATATTATAGAGTCAATAAATACAAAATTAATTTTAAATAAATATAAATATTTAATATAATCACATAAACATTTGTTTCTATAGCTTAAAAACTATGATACATAAGATGGTTATGTAACCAATAAACATATAAATGGTTACATGCATGTATTCTAGGGGCATCTATTTAAAATCAATATAATTTGTTTATAGTTATCAATCTTTAAAAAGTAAATAGTTGTGGATTATAAAACAAATTTAACTCTTAACTGATCCTTGTATGTAAAATGACCAGATTCAAGCTTTGTGCCACCATTGATCTACTCTGTGCTCGGGAGTTCTAAACATCTAGCGGTTGGTCCTGTGTCGATAGCCTCGTTGGTTATGGGAACAATGCTAACCGAAGCGGTTCCATACAATCACGATCCGGCTCTTTACTTGAAGTTGGCTTTTACTGCAACTTTCTTTGCCGGTGTCTTTCAAGCCGCTTTAGGACTTCTTAGGTATGATTTGCTTTATAGTTACTCGTAAAATACGACTTAAAGATTATCTCATGTCATTATTGATCATATGATTATTAGGAGCTTTTGTGTCATATATGATCGCCCAAAAGAAAGTAAAAGAAAAAAGTTCTAGCATATAAACATGTTTACGTTTACACTAAAATGACACTAAAATGACGCATGTCATGTCATCATTTTACGTGTTATAAATAAGTTGTAAAAGATTAAATAAAACAAAAAAAAAACTAAACCAATATGTTTAGAAATAAGTATATTGATTTTGAATAAACAATTTAAAGTACTTACTTGAAAACACTTATATCAAATAATAATAAATGTGGTTTAAATACGTGGTTTTGTATAAGCAGTTTAAAATGCTTACTAAAAACGATCTTTTCAAAATAATAATTAGCGTAGTTTGAATAAACAATTTAAATAACCCTTCAAAACAACTTATCATTATATTTAAACATAATATATAGATAAACAACCCCTAAATATATATTACAAAGACACTCTTTTTCAAGTTATTATATGGTAAATGTTGGTTGTTGGTTGTTGGTACCCAAGCTCGGGTTGCACTAGCCTAGACACATGCCGATTGTAACGGCTATAAATCCGTTAATGTTACCGTGGAGGCCAAGAAAAAAAAATTTACACTATAAATACTCACACACATACAAAATATTTATCTACATAAACACACATATACAAATACAAACACAAACACAATCACAATCACAATATATTGTCATGGATTCCCGAAGGTAAAAAAAACTAGTAGCAAAAAATCTCGAGGTGCTGGTTCGAGTTCCCGAGTTGGTGACTGTTCAGGGTAGTTCCAGGGTAGTTCAGGGTAGCATTAATAAAAGTTAATTATCTTTTGAATTATTTTAATATTAAAATAAAAGTTTCAGGGTAGTTCAGGGTGGCATTTTCAGTTTTTTGGTGTTTCAAGATAGTTCAGAGTACTTGTGATGTGACAGTGTGTGATTGATGGATTTGAAGGTAGTCCAGGGTACTTTAAACGAGTACCCCTCCTCCCTTAGTGATGAAAAACATTCGTAGAGCTTTATGTAATGGGCACAAAACTTTAATAGGAATATACTCTGAGAACCAACAAAGGTGGCACTTGTTTACCAACAAAGTGTTGCTTATACAAATATTTTCCTGTTGTCCTTTATTGACTTCACTCTTTCCATAAAAATTAAAAATTCATTAGTAGTGGGAAATAATTCAAACAGTAAACATTCCACTCATATAGCCTTTTGTATATGGTTGGTACTAAATTAAAGGGGTTGGGGAGATCCGTTTTCTGTTAAAAAAATAAAAAGGTATCTAAAATTATCGGTTTTTTACTCTCAAGTTGCGTCGAAAAGTTGTTGAAGTAAATGTAAAAAGTATATCGTGACTCGAGTTGAAAAGTTACGACTCCACCACCTCTTTTGTAGTCAAATTCAGTGGCGAAAGAAACAATAACCAGTTGATAAATTTTTACTGCAATTGCTATAAAACTTTCACTTTACGTGTTTTACAGATTAGGGTTCGTTATTGATTTCTTATCAAAGGCAACCCTTGTCGGTTTCATGGCTGGGGCAGCAGTTATTGTATCTTTACAACAACTAAAAGGGTTGCTCGGGATTATTCATTTCACGAGTAAAATGCAAATAATCCCCGTTTTATCATCTGCCATTGAGCACCGAAACGAGGTATGCAACAAGAAGTTAGCAATAATATACATAGGGTTTTAATTTGGTTTATAAAATCACTTGTGTTTTCTAAGCTTATTTTTTGTTTTTGTGCAGTGGTCTTGGCAAACAATTGTGATGGGCTTTTGCTTTTTGGCATTTTTACTGGCTACAAGACATGTTGTGAGTATATAAATCAATCCATAATAATGGAAACAATTTTAATTTGATTTTCCTTTATGAGATTTAACAATAATAATAATTTTCCTGTAGAAGTTTAAAAAATATTAATTTCAAACTAAAGTTCATCATTTCTTTTAGTTTCAACATGAAAGTTTCATGATTTGGAGATAAATAAACTAAAAATAAAACACGAAACTTTTGTAATAAAACTGAAACGACTGATGAAACTTATATAAGTAAATTGATATTTTTAATCTTAAAAAAAACGTTGTTTAGTCAAATCTTAAGAAGCAAAACGGAATATAACTCTAACGGATTGTTTTATGTACAAGTGACTAATGCATGTAAGGTACAACTTATTAATGCAGGGCATGCGAAAACCGAAGCTTTTCTGGATATCAGCAGCAGCTCCATTGGCATCAGTCATCCTCTCGACCCTTTTAGTCACTATTTTCAAATCAAAGCTTCATGACATTGCAACTGTAAGTTACATCAAAACCCCTGCAACTTTTTTCTTAATAACTTTAACCCTCAGGTTTTATTATTATAAAAATTTGACACATAATAAACCTTTGTTTAACAGATTGGTCATCTGGAGAAGGGGTTGAATCCACCATCATCAAACATGCTATACTTTCATGGCCAATATCTAGGGGTAGCTATAAAGACTGGCATAATAACTGGAATATTATCGCTTACAGTAAGTTTCATGCATTGTTAGGTTGTATCGTACAAGTTTATAATGTGCCGGACATTGATTGTGTGCATTATAACTCACAGGAAGGGATTGCAGTAGGAAGAACATTTGCCGCTTTGAACGATTACCAAGTTGATGGTAACAAAGAAATGATAGCCATTGGCCTTATGAACATGGCTGGTTCTTGTTCCTCTTGCTATGTCACAACAGGTAACAAGATTTTATTTAAAAAAAGGTGAAATACACGATATATTAACGAGCTTATACTTAATAAACTTCATTTATACAGGCTCGTTTTCTCGATCTGCTGTGAATGCCAATGCTGGGGCTAAAACTGTGGTGTCAAACATTATAATGGCATCGACGGTGCTTGTAACACTCCTGTTCTTGATGCCACTTTTTTACTACACACCAAACCTAATATTGGCTGCAGTTATCATAACTGCTGTGATCGGGCTAATCGACTACCAGAGTGCTATTAGACTTTGGAAAGTTGATAAACTTGATTTTCTAGCCTGTACATCGTCGTTTCTTGGGGTGCTCATGATTTCAGTTCCAATCGGTCTTGCAATCGCGGTAATCTTTCATACATAACTGCACGGATCATTTTTGTATTATTGATGCTGTTGATATAGTCTGATGTTGTTCTTTTGATTGTCATAGGTTGGGGTTTCAGTTTTCAAGATTCTGTTACATGTCACAAGACCAAACACAGGTGTTTTAGGAAACATCCCAGGGACTCAGATTTACCAAAATATCAATAGATACAGAGAGGCAAAAAGGGTTCCTTATTTTACAATACTTGGTGTTGAGGCCCCTATCTACTTTGCAAACTCTACTTATCTACAAGAAAGGTGCGGTTTACAACTCGTTAATGCAGAAGGTACAAGATGGAAATGCATCTGGGGTCATTAAACTTGTGTTTTCTGTTGCAGGATATTGAGATGGATTAGGGAAGAGGAAGAGTGGTTAGCAGCTAATAATGGCAGTTCTTTAAAATGTGTAATTATTGACATGACTGGTAAGTTGTGAATTAACAATGTGTATTTCATATGCTTTGGTCTTTATAATATAGTTATTCAATTTTTGGCAATTTTTGCAGCTGTTACAAGCATTGACACAAGTGGTCTTGCAATGATGAAAGAGCTTAAGAAAATGCTAGAGAAGCGTTCGCTTCAGGTGAGCTTTTAGTTTTACTTATAGTTGTCGACCCATTTACGAGTATAATAATTATAATTATTCTTATGATAATATATTTTTGTACCTTATTTGACATTGTTGATTTGTAATAATGCAGTTAGTGTTGGCAAATCCAGGAGGGAGTGTGATGGAAAAGCTACACCAATCAAACATGTTAGAGTCGTTTGGGTTGGAAGGCGTGTACCTGACGGTTGATGAAGCCGTGCTAGACATATCATCATCATGGAAAGCTCAGCCATGAACATAAAATGTAGAAGAGGAGATTAGCACAGGTCTAAAATCCTCGAATCAGTTTCTTTTATTTTAGTTTTTAGGTTAGGAAGAGAGGGTGTAAACCCAGTGAGTCGGTGCTTAATGCTTAAGTGGTATGTACAAGTCACAAGCTATAAGCTCTTTTTTTCTATAACAATTATCTTAACCTTTCTAGTTTAAGGGGTTGTTTGATGTGGTCAGCAGTGAAGACTAGGTCAGAGGTACCAAAAAAACTGACTGGGTCAGAAGGTAAAACAAGGGTGGGTCAGAAGGGCTGACTCGGTGAGAACCTATTTTTTGCAAATCAAACGCGCTGATTGGTTGACCGAGTCAGCAGTCAGAGCATCAATCAGATGCAATAAAACAACCCCTAATTCTTCAATGGAGAGGTCAACTTCCTATTATTTGCTTGTGAATGAGTTGATCTCAGGTTATGTTTGCTCTGAATCCAGTTAGATAAAAATGAATTAGCTAAAAGAGGAACGAGTCAACTAAAGTTTTTTTTCTTTCATGGCCTTGAGAACATATCAAGTAAAAATTTAACTTACTATATAAAATATTTTAAGAATAAACAGTAAGTGTTGGCATCTGTTCAGATTCTCTTGTGAACCCAAAAGGGCAAAATGTGCGATTTAAGATTTGCTAATTGGAGTAACAAATATGGAGACAACAATGATCAAGGACCAGAGGGAGGATGAACAAAGGAATGTAAAACTTATAAACCATGTTTTGCACACAAGATCAGACCAAATTGGAAATATGCATCAAATTATGATTAACTTTGTCTCTATACCAAAATTACACCTATTGTTAGGAAAGATGCAAAATACACTCACCCAATACTAGTTCCTCGAGTCCCAATCTTAAAACAAAAAGCTATGCATTCATCCGGGGACTACATTAAAGCCTTTATATGATCTTAGAGATATTGCAAGCTTGTTTTTGTCTGCAAGAAATCCTATCCAATCCAATGATGAGCTTGTTTTCGTCTGTCAAACACCTGCATGACATATACCCTCAAAACTAATTATGTTTGTTGTATGTAACTGTAGTGCAATATATAAAAAACAATACTATTTTACTCGAGGTTCAGGTTGAAATGGGTCATTTTAGGTACGGGTCAAAAAGTGGGGGTGGGGTTGGAGTGACCAGCAAGCTTCCTTGTAATCTTATATATATAATTGATGAGTTAATTAAATTTACAAATGATCTGCCACCTTTTAGCTAAACTTAGATTTGACCTGTTTGCCTAGTACCCAAATCCAAAAATTATTTAGTAAATCGGTCGAAATTGCCTTAGACCCACAAAACACAGAGAACCTAAACCCAATAAGTAAACAACAGGGGCAAAAGAATATAACCAAAAGTAGAAGACTATGATAAACACTGAAAATTCCTCCAATTTATTGAGGATCTATTCTTAAAGTAAACAATTATCTTTGCATCTTTCTTTACCTTATTTTACTTTATTTAATCATATATGGAATGTGTTTGATATAATTTTAGTGTTTACGAACTTTAAGTTTATTTTTTATATACACAATTTGCCTTAGTTGTGGCCAAACTAACCACATGACCAGTCACGTGTTACACCAACTTAACAGAATAAATTTCCACTACATATTTATTTATTTCCCTATTTCTTAGCTTCTCTTTTCTAGAAAAAACATCGCAGCCGAACACACATACAGTAGGATTCGAGTTTATGATTATCCTATTTTCTAGATAAGTATTAGAGGTTTGATTTTATGACTATATTACGTTTGAGATAAGCTAAAATAATGATAGATCAGGAATGACATGGGTTTCATCTTCTGTTTCTGTATCGACATAATCACTTGTTTTGATCATTAATATATACACATATATATAGTTTTTCTCAATTCTCCATAACGTTATTATGATATTGCCATATAATTACATAATAATGTTAGTCAAGTCTCATATCTCATAATATTATTATGATATTTCCATATAAGTACACAAATATAACTACCGGCAATAACTACTATTTCATTATTTCTTTTTTGGCATATACTTTATATTATTCACCTACCCTCTAGCAGTAAATTGATTGTAATCGATTTGATCAACAAGATTTCACTATTTTGTCATATTATTGCAGGATATTTTATAGACTTGACTTAACATTTTTATTAAACTAGATATCAAGTCAATTGTTCAAATTCCATGAAACAAAGCAGCTAACATAACAATAAAAAAACTTTATAAATTATAATCCCCCCCCCCTCTTAAAAAAGTTGCAAAATATATGTATATTAAAAATAAAGTAAAGCCTACTGATTAGAATGGCAACTTCGGTACTGACAATGCAATGATAATAAAGAAACTAACCAATTTAATTTGTAAGATCATACATCAAATTATGATCTCTTACGCTTATGGAAATTTCTTGTAGAAGAATACTATACTTCTTATGGTAGGAGAGAGTAGACTAAACCAGAAAGATATAACCCCTCAATTTCAGAGTACTACTTCTTAAACTCTAAACTGTTTGGTGTACCAATTATAATTTGTACTTTTCGAACCCAAAAATAATGGTTCTGGCCCAAATGCAGAATTTAAAGCTTCAATATGTGTACTCGCTTCAATAGTAGTACATAGTCATCTCCTCACAGCTTCTCTATAGATGGTTCTCCAGATTAAATCAGCATTTGACAGAGTATCCAACACCAAGCAATCTTAGTTATTGGTGGGGGTTTGGTCCATTAGCTGCAATGTGTTTAGTCATTCAGATAGTGGCTGGTCTTTTTTAGCTATGCATTACACACCACATGTGGATCTGGCTTTAACAGAGTAGAACACATTTTGAAGGGGGCTGGTTGCTTCATTGTTACAACAACCAAGCCAGATATATGTAGGTTTGTGTGTAACTGGACATGTGTTGCCCTCTCCTTCCCACCCTTTTTACCCAAACTTTCTTTATATTATATCCTATCCCTATGCATTTATTATAAGTGTGTGTGTGAATGTAGGAATGAGTTCAAACGAGAACCACTAATTATTTAAGAGCCATTTGATTCACCAGTGAGTATATACTAAATACATATCTGTGAAATCATGAAGAACAGTAGTGTGTTCACGGTGTGTATTCATTGGTGAATATTATGTTTCTGGAACTGTATTTTTTTACTAGTGAATCCATATGTTCATCAGTGAATAGAATGGTTCATAAATATACATGTGAACACATCATTCTATGAATGTATATATAAATATATATGTGTATGTGTGCATGTGTGTATATATAGTTATATATGTATATAGTCTATAGAAGATAGATAGACATAACTTACAACTTAAAAGTATCCACTCAAGTATTCAACTTTTATCATTAAGGCCACAACATATTGAAACTTAATTTACCTTATTTCATTTACACCGATCTAGTCAAAATACAGTAACAAACATGATAGATGACGTAATTACCCTTCAAAATTTTTGAATAGATAAAACATTATAATCTATAATTCTTAGGCATTTCAGCAATAGTAATTTTGTTTTTACGTACATTATCTAAACAAACACAGATTTCATGCAAGAAATACAACAATATGGATTCAAGAAAGGAAAAAGATCAATAAAACAAATAGAAAAAAATCACCATCAAATTTTAAATTTAAGAAGATCACTTACTTGATCTGATTCTTGAGATAGGAATTTCTCGCAATTCACGTCTTATACATAAATATTCTCCTAACAAAGCCATTATTGCCAGTCCAGTACCATTGACAACCCACCATGTTATTGATGAAGGCCAACCTCCATAAAAGATGCATATGCCTAAATGGATTATGTAAAGT
Organism: Flaveria brownii; assembly: GCA_018326445.1. Classification (NCBI taxonomy): domain Eukaryota; kingdom Viridiplantae; phylum Streptophyta; class Magnoliopsida; order Asterales; family Asteraceae; genus Flaveria; species Flaveria brownii. The sequence goes on from BJCN01112687.1 coordinate 9,063, forward strand.
GTGGCTGAAAAATCTAGGCACTTTTTTGCTCTTTCAATCACATAAAGCAAGAAACCAGCTCTGTTAAACATTCAAAACAAAATAAAAGTCAAAAGCTGCTTAAAAAGAATTCAAAATTTCTTGTCAGGATTACATATAATGATTTTAATGGCAAAATAAGAAAAAGTGCACGAAACAGAAAAGAGCTTTACGCTTTTCCCGACTTTAGCAATCAAAGTACAATTAATCACCAGTCTTAGCAACCAACCTAATTATATATTATTCTACTTGTAAATTGCCAATGTGGCACTAGTTGATGCTGAATGCTTTGTAGAAAAAACAAAAAGAACATTATTTATGAGTTTAGCAATGTTTATTAGATAAAATTTAGAAAATAAATATTAATGTCACATCAGATGACACGTGGCATTTACATATATACTAAGATGACAAAAAAGGTGTCATACTACTATATAAGCAACTCATGAGCAACCAGCAAAAGATGGCCTGCTCAGACTGAACAAGTCATTTATTGCTAGTAATATGTAACTTGGGTTGCTAAAATCGGGAACAGTGTAAAGTTTGTTCTAATAGTTTGTCCAGAAAAATACTTATCTATCTGTGAAAATATTGGTAACAGTACGTTAAATAAACAAAACAACCATATAGTCTTTTTCTTCCTGGCTCAAAAGTAGTCACACAAATGGCAAAATTACAACATCCAATTGTATCACACTCCCTTTTATTTGAGGTGTGGAACCAGGTAAGCAGGTTTATAGCATATATTGTATAATTGTGCTGCTTAATATGCCTCTTTATCAAGTTGAATTTGTGTTGCATATAACATTGCTACAAATCGTAATTATAGTGGGCTGAATTTCACATAAAGCATACTATAAACATCATGAAAGATTGATTGTACCTTCAATATTTAAACAAGTGGGATCATATGATAACAAGTAGTAACGAAACTTGAAACAAACTACAAGGAACCAAGCACTAATATTTCCATATTTATCAATTATCATAAATATACAACAGATCAAAACCCGATTATATTTTTCTTGTGCTAATAACATTGGCATAAAAAATAGATGGTTACGTATAGAACCAAACTAAAATAATGGTCATGTTTTAAGACTAATTCCAAAACAAGTCAGCAATACTACCCAAGAATTTATATAGAAAAAACTTAAAATATGTATTACCTAAATTTTTAGGAAAAACAAAATTCGACAAAGTCATAAGGCGACAGCATCTCAATTCTTACTACTAAGTAATATTGATGTTAAAATAGTTTTAACAGTTTATCAAACTAGTGTGAAGAAGCTTCAAACTGCCCTTGTATCTTTCACATATAACCATATAAGCACTTTTAATAAGCAATTCCAAACATCAAAACCATCTCAAAATAATGGGCAAAACACATCAACTTGCATATCACTTGTTCTAGCAGATTCAGAATAAGATCAGCATCAACATTGTACAACAAAATCCCTAAAATCAAAAGTAATAACGAACTTAAGCACAATAATGACAAAATCATAACTCTTACCCCACAATGGAGCTGAGAAGAAAAGAAGCAATGACACACCAACCAGTAACTGTGGAGACAGTAACAGCAGCATAGTCAAAGAAGTAAACAAGACTCATCCTCGAAACCCTAGTCCCAACAAGAATCGTCAAGAAAACACCCACCGTAAGATAATACAAGCACTGAATGCACACAATTTGAGCTACAATCAGCCATGGATCCCACACCACTGAACCATAGAACATGACTACCGATTTACTCACAATCCTTTTGAACCCCACAACACCCAATTATAGAAACAGCAAAAGATAACTATTTTCCGATTGAAGCTTGACCCTTTTGCGATCACCGGATACTGCGATACAATCATCAACGTTTGTTCTGAAAACCAACAGATGAATGAAAGCTAGGGTTTACAATACAAATTGGAAACAGATTCAACTATTCAAGCAAAATGTATCGATCGGTTTTGATAGATCTACAAGATGAAATCGAAATTTGAAAGAGAATAAGGCGATTGTTATCGGATCGATTGGTGAATGAATCGAAAAAACCCTAGAACTTTGATTTTCAATGATATAAACCACAGAATATGCTTATTTCGTCCATCACAGGTAAGATTCAGGTAAGCTATATGAGGCAATATTAGTACAAAATATATTAATGAAGATTACCATAATCATAAACATAAATCTAATAAATATGGAAAAGGGCGTACCTGGTGCTGCAAAGAGCTCCCGCGTTTTTACAGAGTCGAGGGAGGGTCCGTCCCATTTAAGGGAAGATGTACGCGGTCTTTCCCCCACATTTTGTGGGGAGGCCGTTTCCACGGATCGAACCTGAGACCTTCGGTCCCTTAGGAACAGCTTTTACCGCTGCGCCAAGACCCGCCCTCGAAAAATCTAATAAATATGGAAGTGATTTGAAAAGGATTTTTTATATTGTTACTATGTATAAATATATATTCTATTCTTTCATTAAGTGAGTGTTATTGATATTATTGTGAAAGTTGTAAGTAAAACCAGCGGAGACATCGAATACATATACACTTTTATTTGATAGATTATTGGTATGTGTAAGAGGTGGATTTTGCTGAGCAACTTTTTATTTACGAAGGAGTTTAATTAACTCAATATGTTTTGTGCGTACATGTTGGACGTCTTCCGCGATATACTAAATAGTTTTGTGAACACGGCAATGGAGTTCTAAAGAACATTGTTTATTCAACAAGATTGAGAGACAATGTGTAAAATCTTGACATTCAATCTCTACACTAGACGTGGATAGAGTAGGTTGTCCTTTTGATAACCAAGAGACCAAGATTTCATCAAAGAGAATATAATAACCAGAATATCAGGACAACAATTGATACGAGCTTGTTTGTTGTAGAAGGATATAAGCATAAACCATGGTCCATAGTCCATACTCTATTATGCCTTTAAACATATATTTTGCTTGAAATCCATCATATGTTGTTCTATGAAGTTATGTGTGAATAGACAGTTTTGCTGCCACATAAAACATGATGTCTCATTAAAGTAACGTAGGATTTGGATCCACTTTTATTAGTAATTAATAAAATTATAATCACATTAATGGTGGGAAATATAAAATTGCAATACCACATACAAAACAAACATACCAAATAACATAATTTACACGAATTGAAACTAATCCAAACCGTACTCTTAAAATATAATTTTCTTCAGTTGAATCTTGAAAACCTAAAGATTATTTACAGGTTCACATACGACTGCACAATCAACGAACCAAAAGGTTGAGCGGTGGTTAAGGATTTCTTTTCAACAGAGGTCCTTTAAAACGGATTTTGCGCTTCTTCTCAGACGAGCGCGCCTATCTCCTACGGTACAACAACCAAAACATTGTACTGCCGGAGATGTCTTCGCACCCAATGTTACACTAGATAAGAAGCGTCTTGAAAATATTAGAATAATAATAATAAGATAATGTAGAAAATGGAAGTAGGAAGTAGGAAGTAGGATTATGCTTTTGGTTTGAGTAGTGTAGTTATTGTGAATTATCAAAAGTCTAACCACTATAAAAAAGAAACATATCTTTATATATAATGTATGAGCATGTAACACTTCCAAGAAAATCATACCAATATTCTCGTCATTAACACTAAGTTAATCTCGTAATTAGTGATCATTAAAAAATTCAATCCAAAGGTCTCTTCATTAACACCAAGTTATTCTTGTACTTAGGAATCTCTATACTAATAAATAAAAATAAATCCGAACACTTGTCACCAATGTAGGTCATGTAATAATTGGTTTTCCCGCTTCTCTCTCCTCTTAATTATAAATGATATAATATCTATTTATTAATTAATAACTATTCATAATTAAAATTTCAAATATGTTAACTTTAAATTTTCAAATGTATAATATATGGGTTTATTCAATCTGTATAATACATAATATTTAATACATAACTTTTTATATTATAAATCATGTAACAGTAA
>BJCN01112698.1:0-10531 GCA_018326445.1 Flaveria brownii
GGGTACTATTAATGGAATACTCTTCATTAAAGGAATAGGAAATGACTTGATGCCGGTTCAAGTTTATGTAGATGACATTATCTTTGGGTCAACGAATCCAAGGCTATGGAAAGACTTTGAGAAGCTGATGAAGAATATATTGAAATGACTGCCATGGGGGAACTCAATTGTTTTCTAGGAATTCAAGTGAAGCAGGTTGACAATGGCATCTTCATAAACCAGTCAAAGTATGTACAAGACATACTTACCAGATTTCATCTGACTAAGTGTAAGGTTACAAAGACACTCATAGCTAGAACCCACTTCCTAGGACCTGATCTTGAGGGGGAGTGTGTTGATGAACATCTCTACAGGCTGGTCAAAGTATGTACAAGACTTACTTACCAGATTTCATCTGTCTGAGTGTAAGGTTACAAAGACACTCATAGCTAGAACCCATTTCCTAGGACCTGATCTTGAGGGGGAGTGTGTTGATGAACATCTCTACAGGGCTATGACTAGGTCTCTTTTGTATCTCATAGCCAGCAGTCTTGGTATCTTGTTTGCTACATGTATTTGTGCAATATATTAAGCCAACCTTAAGAGGTCACATCTGGTTGTTGTCAAGAGTATTCTCAGGTATCTCAAAGGTGCTCCCAAAATGGGCCTTTGGTATCCAAAGGATTTTGACTTCAATCTGTATGCTTATACAGATAGTGTTTATGGTGGCTTCAACATGACTACAAAGTCTACATCTGGGGGATGTCAATGTCTTGGTGGAAGGACAGTCTCATGGAAATTCAAGAAAAAATCATATGTGTCTGTATCAACTACTAAAGCTGAATACATTGATGGTGTAAGCTGCTGTGCTTAAGTTCTTTGGATTGAGAATCATATGTTATACTATGGATTCAACTTCAAGGTGACTCCTATTCATATTGAAAACAATAATGCTATCTCTATTAAGAGAACCCTGTGCAGTACTCAAAGACAAACACATCAACATCATGTATTATTTGATTAGAGATAATTTTGAAAAGGGATTGATAAAACTAGTTAAAGTTAACATAAATGAATAATATTCTAATTTGTTTAGAAAAGCTTTTGATGAACAGATATTTAAGTATCTTGTATCAGCTATTAAGATGATTAACTTTGAGTATATTTTCTTAAACTAAACTCAAGATTATTCTTAATATGTGTGTCTTATGTTGTCTATATCATCATCTATATAATCCCAGTTTAATTTGGAAGAAATTTTCCAAATTTATATTAGTTATAGTTTTGAAGATCTAAGATATATTTTCTCTCAGAACACATTAAGTTGTCTTCAAAAGAACATTATGTTTTCAAATCTAATAACTACTTCTAAGACATTTACCTTCGAAAGAAATTCTGATATATCTTCTGAAGCTTAAATATGCTTCTAAGTACTTATATGTTTTAAAAGACGATTTTCTTTCAAAAGCAATTAAGTCTCGGAAGCTTTATTCTTCATTGAATAAAGCCACTAAAGTTCAATATCTTCCGAAACCAAATTATTCAAAAGCAATTAAGCCTCGTAAGTATTTTTTTTTTCGAAGCAAATTTTTATCAAGCAAAGGAATATCTTTCGAAGTCAATTTGTGTTCAGAAGTTTTCTCAAAACTTCCAAAGAAAAATTACCTTCAGAAGATTATAACTTCCAAGAAAACTATCTTTTTGGGCAGTTTTTCAGAGGTGAGGCCGACATCCGGATTTCAAAGTTTATCCTTTTTCACCAACTTTGTCTCAAATCCAGTTCCTATAAATATATCTTTAACGGTTTCCCCTCTTTCACTATCTTCTTCATCTGCAAAAGTTGATAACCTAAATTCACTCACAAACCACCTTTGTTCTTACATATTTTCACCTCAAAGATACTCTAAAATGGCCAAACTTGATCCTCGAAATCAACCTGATTTTTCCATGAAGTTAAACAGGCAACACCACCAAGTTGCTCTGTTAACATCTGAGAAAGATCTAGGTTTCTCATATGTCTGCTGTTTGTTAGCTCTCTTAAACTCCATCACTGCCCTCACTATAGACCCTCCACTTTATTAAGTTCAACTCCTAGAGTTCAGAAGGACCTTCCAAGAGGTCATCTTTGATGGTGAGAAGGCACTGTTTACCACAGTGCAGGGGAGGATAATTTTCATAACTCCAGCCACCATAAACTCTCATCTGAGGCTGGATGATGAAGAAGGAGAATTTTCCTTCCACAAATCTGTCATAAACAACTCATTCCGGCAGATGGGCTATGAAGGAGACTACTCTGTAAGAACCTTGTAAAAGGGTAAGGTTTCCTCACAACGGAAGTACTCCTACATGTGGTCATCCATTCTCTGTCCAATAAGCATGGAGGTTATGACTAAATTCCTAAGGACTTATCCTACATTGTCCATGGGATGGTTCAAGGGGTCAAGTCAAGGTATTCTTAATTTGTTTATACAAACATGCTTACAAACTTGGATTCCTTAGAGTATTACATGTTTCCTATATATGTTCAACACATTCTTAATTGTGAACTTGGCTCAAAGTTAAGGGGAACATGAAACATTATTAAACAGGGACAGATGAAGCCGTCATCTTTAAGACAATAAGAAAGTCTATAGTTGGCTTCTCAGGTGTAGAAATAGGCCAGGTCACAAAAATGTTATAGCTCATTGCTCAAGGTGAAAACTGGGCAACACACGCAAATTTTAAACCCACACCTTCTACATCTGCACCACCCATACATGCACAAATCACAGTCACCTACTCAAGAAGATCCAAATGAACCCCTTCACAAACCACTCAGGATGTGTAGGCCACAATACACTCACCCATGTAGGAAGAAGTGGACACTAGAGCTCCCACTTCTCTTGAGGAGTGGACCACTCCTATCATTTCTTTGATTAGTACCGAGGTTCCTTATGCTAAGCCTCATTAGCTCATTACACCAGCCTTAAACCTTCTCTATGAGTGTCAAAACTCTAGTGAAAAACCTTTATAGGAAAGCAACCATCCCCATCCTTTACATCTAAACCAACCATTACCAAACCTTGAATTTCATAATGATGAAGATATGGGCTTCAGTGAGTATATGAGTCTCTCTTCTCCACCCCTACTCAAAGAGAGATGAGTGCTCCTGGATCACCCATATCTAGTCTACATCATCCAACCCAATCTGAGGAAATCTAGCAGTCAAGAACTCCATGTTAGTGATGAGAAAAAAGACTTTGATCCTATTCTCTCATCACCTCATGATTCTTCTGATGAAGATGAGGGGAGTCTACAAGTAAAGGTGCAAAAACAGTCAAGAACATGCACCTATTTAGTTTCAAAGGTGAGTCACCTAGAATCTCAGGTGGCTACCCTACAAAGAAGGGTTAATGACCAGCAACTTCAGATCACTGATCTCAAGGGAAGATAGTTGAGAGGCCCATCAGGAGAACTCAACTAGGTCCACAAGAACCTATGGATGTGGTGGACCTAACCCTTAGCTCCCTTGTGCAAGATGGAGATGCTACAAAAATAGGGGAGAAAGTCCTAACTACAATCACATAACCTGCGAGTTCCTCTCGGAGTATTGGCATTAAGGACTCACCACCATCACTTGCAGTTGTCCATACTCAACAACCTCCTCAGGTCCACATTGATGTGGACTCACTCATTTAAAGCTTGTTTGAGGAGGGTATACCAAGGGCAATGCCTATTACATCTCACCCTACCAAAAACCAATAGTGGGATGGAGGTATAATGCTGAATAAGTGGGATGAAGGTATAATGCTGAAAGGAGAGCCCTTGTAATCTCTAGGTCTCAGGGATAACAAGAAATCTTCCACTTCTACAAATTGAGATACTATGAGATCACCTATCTAGTTGACCTCCCACTTGGCAAACCATGTCAAATAAGGCAAGCTGTAAGGTTAGCTGATAGGATTCAAGACAGGGTGCGTGAAGAGTTCAAGAAGAGAACCAAGCTATATACACAGAGGTTAGCAGGAAAGACGGTTGGTTAACTGGACATTGAGGTGGACCCCAAGATTAGCTTCGAAGGGGAAACCTTGGATGAAGGCCTAGTACTTAAGCCTGTGATCCTTAAGACTAGAACTACTTCAACACTCATTACCCTCAGTGAGGCACCAGCTGGTGAAAGTGTCTCACATCCTCTTTCTTGCAAGAGCTCAAGTACATAACCAAGCTTTGAAGGCGAAAACTCTTTCCACCCTGAGTCGTACATGCCTGCGAGTGACAAAAGGAAGAGGAAGTTGACCTCTGAGGAGATTGAGAAGGAGGGGAGAGAGAGGAAGAGGAAGATAAGGGGAGAGAGTTCAAGAGAGATCCCTAGCTTCATGGAAGCTGCAATCATGGTTGCCCCTAGGCCAAACACTCAAGATGATGAGTTAAGGGCAACCGTATTGAATTATCTGGGATAAGGAACTACAATATTGATGAACTCATCTCTCTTCCCTTAGAAGAACTAAATGAACAGGCTGATAATAAGTTGTCAAAGGAGAGAAATAAGGCAGAGGATGCAGAATTGCTCCTCAATATCACAGAAGAAAGGAGAAGGAAAAGACCCTCACTACTAGAAAATGAGGCTAATGCAACTCTTTATATGCAACCTATCTCAATTGAGTTGCATTTGATTCTAATGCAATTTTGTTCAACATAAAAGTTGCATTAAACAATCTAATGCAACGTTTTTCGTAAAGAGTTGCAAAAATTTGTTGAAAATACAACCTTTATATTTAAAAGTTGCCAATTTTACTTAAAATTGCAACATTTTTTAAGGTTTCAAATATTTTTGCAACATGCATATTTCAATAAAATTTTGTAGCCTTATATGGAAATTTTAACTATAATTGAACATAACAACCTTAGTTTGTTGTTAGTGACCCTAAGCAACTATCATTAACATTTACCAACCATCATTATACTTTGTTACTTATGAACTTGTGGGTTGTAATGGTTAATGATGTTCAATAATATTGATGAATGATGATATTATAAGTACCCATAAGTGAGAGTAAATTAGGTTAAACGAGGGTCAATCGTTGATTAGTAATAATACTAATTAGTGATTCCAAGAGGGATTTATGGCTTAAAATATTTTACTTAAGCAAGTTTAATTAGATTAACAGGTCTTTATTTGATTTCTTCTGATTTGAAATCGAGACTTGATTAATGCATAGTAGTTATTAGTTAAATAGTTCATTAATTGATCAAAAGTATATCATAGTTCATTTATTGATCAAAATTATATTATAGTTTAATAGAATATAGTTGTTTGAAATGGAAATTGAATATATAAATTGGGTAGTTCAAAAAGGAAGAGGAAAAATAAAGTAAACATCAGATATATAGATTATAATGGCCAAGAAAAACATCAGGTTGATTTCATCCAAAAGAGTTCACATTAGCTTCTGAAGAGCTGCAAATGTTATCACATAATTTGAATTTGTTAATTTTTTTAACTTGATTATTTCACTTATCCTTTTCCTTAATTTTCTCATTCAATACATCATTATAGATATTCTACTACTTGATCCAGATAATTCTATGCTACGTTGGATTTAACCACAAATGAAGTTCTACAATGATACTTGGCCAACTAAGTTTTATTTTTTCACATCAGATTATATAGTGGCAAAACAATTTCTTGACTATACTTATGTTCATTCTTTCTCTCTAATAGTTATCCGTAAGCTCTAGTTTTCATTCAATCCCCTTAACAAAGTCAACTATTTTCTAGTTTAGCCTCTATGATTTTATTTTATTCATTTAATGAGTTAAATGTGGTGAGAAGATGGTAATATGTATTTGTTTTGCTCTTGATTTGTCTTTTTGTTGTTCAATATATAGGCTAATATTTTTCATTCATGTTTATGTTATTATAAATATAAAGAAAAGTTAACTCAAAGCAATAGTTATATATTTTAACGTAGTTGTTTGAATGCACTTCTAAGAGGATGGAAGGACGTGAATATGTTAATGCATATGATGACATGACAAGAAAATTTGTAAGTTCTTCCTATCTTTTTCTTTTCATATTTTTGCATGACGCCTTGAGTATATATGCATATTATTCAGTTACTTTAGTATAATTTTGTAGTTGCAAATTGAATTCACTATTACTTTGTTACATTCATAAGTTACTTAAAAAGTTAAAGGTAAAGCATTAGTTAGGTAATTACTCTTACAACTATCCTGTTTATGGTTTGCATTCCTATTTTGATTATGATTTGTTTTTCTCACATAAATAGATATGTATATGTGTGTGTATATATATGTATATATGCATATATAAATATATAGATTTATATAAATTTGACTTTCTTAATTTTTAACTTCAAAACCTTGATAATATTTCCTTAATATTTTTTGCATATTGTTACAGGAACAACTGAATAACTATGAACTTGTAGAGGGTGGCAATCCTATGGTAGATTCGTTTTTGGCTATAATGAACAAAAAGAACTATGGATATTACTGACTATATAGTAGGCGCATTAGATTTACATTGATAAAAAAAGTTGGTGCTCGCATATTATACATTGTGACATCCGGTAAATTTTCGTTAACAAACTCCGTTAGCCTCGTTAAGTCTCGCATGCACGTGTCGTGGGCACAGTAGTTGTCGTTGAACGTTGGTGACTTAATAACAATTAACAATGATTATCAAATAATAACTTAATTAATAACAATTTAATTTGTGTTTATGTGAATAGATTTTAATTATTATTTGTGAATTTTACTTTGTAACGTGATGACTTGTGATATTTGATTCATGTGTTTTATTGATAGCTAAAAATATGTGGTTATTATTTTGATTAATAATACTTGTGTTTTGTAGTTAATTATTAAAAAGTAGTAAAAGGCTAATTTTTATAAAATATAATTAAGGAGGGATTAAAGGGTAACTTTTAAATAAGTAAAGTTTAACAAAACCCAAACCCTAGCCCCCTAACCCCATTCGGCCGATTTCAACACCACAACCTCATCCCCTTTGCGATTTTGATCCAAGAACACATTAGTTCATCCGATTTTGCTTGGTTCCAATCACTACAACATGTTAGCAAGTTCAATCCATGATTTCTACAAGATTAAATGGTTAGATGTTGATTAGTTTCATGATTTTTGTTACTTGATGAACCCTAATTTGAAATTGATGAAGAAAAGTTGAAATTGATGATTGTTTGATGATGATCTGTTGTTAGTTATGTTATATAGATGCTGGGTTATGATGGTTATGCAAGAATTCCATTGTTTGTTCATATAGTTAATATATTGCCTAAATTAGAAACTTTTGATTATGAGAATTCATGTATTGATGATTTATGGATGTTAAATTGGTGGTTATGATCACTATGAACTAGATTAGGGATGTTGATGAATATGGGATTGAGAATTGATGAAAACATAGATTTGGGATACTACTTTCCCAAAAGGGAAACTTTATTTATATGAAACATGTGATTTTATGATTTGATCATGACTAGGATGTTAGGATCATGCTAGAGTGATCATGGATGATATCTAAGGTGTTAAATTATATTAATTAGGTCATTTGGGTAGTTGATGAACCTATGGGAAATATTAGGTTTTCTTGGAAAATATGCAAGTGTACAAGTTAGGTGTCTAGGTGAATTGTGTATGTTGATTATTATAATGTTGATGCCTTGGTCGTATGAATTGTTACTAAACCCAATGTATAAATGGTAGTTATGATTTAATGGTAAAAAAACCCAATGTATAAATGGTAGTTAGAATTTAATGGTATTCACGTTGGGTATGATGATTGGTTGAGATTTGTATGTGTCGTATGATAAACCATGGTAGTATGATGAGTTATATAACTTGGAGTTATGATGTGGCACACGTGAACAACTTGTGTGATAACCCTGTGTGATGAATTGTTATATTTGATTAAACCACAACTCAACTTAGCATGTCCCCAACGGGTCAAACGGGTCAACTTGGTCAAAATGTTTTATTGGTTACCATGTCACTTGGGTCAATGTGTTACATGAGCACTTAGGATCTCTTAAGCCATTCTGGTACTGTGTACTTACTAATCACGTGTTCTAGGTAACCTTTACTGGGTTGTCTTTCCGTTCCTACGTAGGTTGTATTATTCTATTATTGAAGCACTATGTGAGTTCATGCCCCACTTTTTTATACATTTTTTTTTGCGGGAGATGGCATACTTGTTTACAAATGCGTTATTATTGTAAGTTGTGTATAGTGTAACATAGTGTGATATACCTTGAAAGCCCTCACACATTTGGATAGTTAATATTTATAACTAGCAGGAAATGTTGGATAGTACTACTGGGTCTGACAAACCCCACCCATGCGACTCGAGGTCAAACTGTGCAATATTGTCCTAAACACAAACATCATCACAACTTGGTATGTTGTGATGGGAGGCAAACAAACGAAACACATGTCATCTTCGACGAAATCATTATGGTTATTACTTATGAATATAGACTAGCTATCTATTTCAATGCACTTCATCTGTTTTACAACTATTACTGATTATATTAAATGCAAACTCTTCAAATCACCAACCATCGTGTTGACTATTTTAGTATGCTATTCTCAGATCGTTAACTACGGTTGCCTGTAGAAGCACATCACAAGTCCAGCATGCATTTTAAAGCTTCACATTATGTCTTGATAATTGGTTTTTAATTTATGCCTTTACAAACGATGGATTGGCGCGTGTTTTGCTAATGTTACACTTTCAGTATTTTGGGTTTAATTTATTTACAAAATGCTTACACACAGTTTACAGATTTCAACTTTGATTTATTTATCAATGTCTCATATAGTGTCGTTATGATTAACTAATGACTTGGATCCTGGTTTGTTCACATGCCTCACGGTAAGACCCCACAAGTGGAATTTAAGGGTGTGACAGATTGGTATCAGAGCCATTTATTAGGACCATTTTCGTACGGAGTACTAACGGATTCTGCGTGAGTCCAGATCAAATAGCGTGGAATTCTATTTGATTGGTGATCCAATCAGGGAGAACGAACAACCTGATCGATCTAATGATTAAGCAAATGTTAAGAACGAGTTGGAATCAATCAGGAACGAACTATGAACTTGGATGGACAACCTGGGACGCTCTGGACGGCCAGGGTATGATAGTATTTGAAGTGTTATGTTTTTCCACAAATTACGTGGTATTTTAGGTTTTCAGTATCCATTTGTACGACTGAACCATTAGCATGGTTCAGTCGTGCGACTGACTCATGCATTTGACTCATACGCACGACTGAAGGTTCAGTCGTACGACTGAGAGAATCTTATGTCTCAGTCATGCAACTGATCCAGTCTCCTGGTTCAGTCGTGCGACTGGTCATATGTATGGTTCATTCGTGCATATGGTCCATAATATGATCCATTAGCATGAATAACCACCCGACTAAGTTGAACACATTTCTGAATCATTATTGACTCAAAACTATGTACAACAACCTCAAACCTATATATGTGTTCATAAATATAAGTAATACCAATAACAATAAGAATATGATATAAACAAAGACCATTAAACATCAAAAGCATATCATATTTCATTAATCATTTGCATTACATATGTGTAAGAAATGAAAGATATTTACATTGAAGTACATAAACTAGGAACAATGTATCAACAAACTCCCCCTTGGACCTAGTTTATCCTATTGTCTAACATTCTTCACATGTTCTTGGAATTTGTTGTACTTCTCCTCTATGGTGACTCCTGTGTTTATCTCAAAAGCAAAGCAGAGTCGTATCAAATGTTAGAACTGGAGAGCTTGTACAATCTCTTGTGTGTCATAGAGCAGTAGTGTTAGGACCGTGTACGTACGGAGTACTAACTGATTCTGCGCGTATACCACTCAAATAGTACGGAATCCTATTTGATTGGCGATCCAATCAGTGAGAACGACAATCTGATCAATCCTTACGATGAAACAAACGTTAAGAATGAACTAGAATTGATCAGAGACGAACTATGAAGTTGGAATGGTGAACAGGGTCGCTCTGGATGGCTAGGGTATGTGTATATTCGAAGTGTTACGTTTTTCCACGAATTAAATGTTATTTATAGGTTTGGTGTCTTCATTCATGCGACTGAACCATCAGCATGGTTCAGTCGTGCGACTGAAGCATGCGGTTGATCCATCCGCACGATTGAAGGTCCAGTCGTGCGACTGAGTCAATCTCATGTCACAATCGTGCGACTAATCCAGTCTCCTGGTTCAGTCATGTGACTGGTCCATTAGCATGAAGTGTTCATGCGTATGGTCTGGACCATACGCATGAACACTTCATACGATTCACAAACCTATCTAATTAGTTCAATATGCGTTATTACATAATAACCAATGAAATATTAAACATTATAAGCATCAACCACATATTGTATTTCATTCATACCCATTCAATAACAAATATGTAAGACATGAAAGACACTTTACATTAAGCTCCTAAACTAGGTACATATGTATCAACAAACTCCCCCTTGGACCTAGTTTACATCATT
>BJCN01112888.1:0-18605 GCA_018326445.1 Flaveria brownii
GTAATCCTTTGAGTTGAGAAGCAATATATAAAAGTACCTTGAAAATTTACTTCCTGTGTTAATTTTCTTACTGCTTGTTACTTGTTATATTGTGATCAACTCTTCATAGACTGCTTGCTGAGTGTTGTTCACAGTGAGTTGAGAGAAAAACCACCCATAATCGATCCTGCAAGTTGTCTGCTAGTAGTAGAAGTGTTAGTAAGTCATTCGATAAAGAAACTGCTATTGGTAAGTCCACTAGAATTACTGATAGGATAGGGGACTGTACCATAGAATTAGAAGTTCATAGGTTTTCCGCCAAGTTACATGTGATGCCCCTAGGCGGATTTGATGTAGTACTAGGGATTGGTTAGTAACCTATGAAGCAAACATCGTGTGTCACAAGAAGATGTTTCGATTAGTTACGCCCGATGAAAGTTTGGTGATGGTCTATGGTGATTGCGTTACCACGGTTCCAAAGGTGATTTCGATGGTAGTTGTAGGAAAGTACATTTGACGTGGATGTAGTGCCTACCTGGCCTACGTGAAAGATGTGGATGCGTCATTACCACAATTGTCTGATGTAGCAGTGGTGCGTGACTTCCCAGACGTGTTCCAAGAAGATTTACCAGGTGTTCCACCGGATCACGAGATTGAGTTTCAGATTGATCTGATACCCGGTACTCAACCCGTTGCCAATGCGCCGTATCGATTAGCTCCGATGAAGATGAAGGAACTAATGGCTCAAATGCAAGAGTTAATGGACAAAGAGTTCATTCGACCGAGTATCTCTCCTTGGGGTGCTCCGGTCTTGTTTGTAAAGAAAAAGGATGGTAGTATGCGGATGCGCATTGACTACCGAGAGCTGAACAAGTTGACGATGAAGAATCGGTATCCATTACCAAGGATTGATGACTTGTTTGATCAGCTCCAAGGTGCCAGTAGGTTCTCAAGGATAGATCTCCGATTTCATTATCATCAGCTGAAGGTGAAGGAGCAAGATATCCCTAAGATAGCTTTTCGCACGTGTTATGGACACTATGAGTTTCTAGTCATGTCGTTTGGTCTAACTAACGCGCCAGCTGCCTTTATGGATTTGATGAACCGAGTGTCTCGGCCCATGTTAGATAAATCAGTGATTGTGTTTATTGATGATATCCTGATTTATTCAAAGAGTAAAGAAGAACATGCCGATCATATTCGTGAGGTGTTAGAGACACTTAGAAAAGAGAAATTGTATGCCAAATTCTCTAAGTGTGCTTTTTGATTGCGCGAAGTTCAATTTTTGGGTCATGTGGTAAATGCTGAAGAAATTATGGTAAACCCAACATGCAATGGAAGTATTCAAAGACGCCATCCGAGATCCGTAGTTTCTTGGGTTTGGCAGGATATTACAAGAGATTCATTCATGACTTTTCCAAGATAGCCTCACCTTTGACTAAATTGACTCGCAAGGATGTGAAATTTGTGTGGGGTCTTTAGAAGGAGTGTGCTTTTGAGGAGTTGAAGGCGAGATTGACTCAAGCTCCTGTCTTGACATACCTGAGTGAAGACTTAGTGGTATATTCAGATGCTTCTTATTTGGGATTAGGTTACGTGTTAATGCAACGTGGAAGGGTACTAGCCTACGCATCCTGACAGTTGAAAACCCACGAAGTCAATTATCCCACCCATGATTTGGAGTTAACGGTTGTAGTCTTCACATTGAAGATTTGGAGGCACTACTTATATGGGACGAAGTGCACAATCTTCACCGACCACAAGAGCTTGAAGTACTTCTTCGAGCAAAAGGATATCAACATGAGACAGAGGAGATGGTTAGAGCTCATCAAAGATTACGACTGTGAGATCCATTATCATCTGGGTAAGGCCAACGTTGTGGTCGATGCCCTTAGTTGAAAGTAGAGACCCGAGTCGATTCGGGTGAAGGCTTATCAGTTGGTTATGACTGGTGATGTGATAACCAAGGTGAAAGGGTTCGAAGATGAGGCGTTGAAAGAAGATCACCTAAATTCTAAACAAATGAGAGGTCTAGTCATAGAATTGGGTGAAAACACTTTCGGTTTTAGGACCCGAAACAGACAGATATTGAAGATCAAGTATAGGTTGGACTCACCTTAGTTAGTTTTTTATTTTGGTTTATTTGTAATAGGTTTAATGTTAGATTATCCTTTGCATGTAATTAGTAATTAGTTTTAGTTTTTGTAATAGTTTCACTGACCCAGCGAAACTATAGTTTCACTGGTAGTCAGCTGACTTAGGTCGCAGTCGGGTGAATCTATACTGTTGTCCAGGACAGTTTCACTACGCAACGGAACTATCAACAAAACTAGCATATCTATATATATGTAACTTGTAATCGGTTTGTGCAAGTTTTGCACAGCCCTAATTCAGAATATACTTTTGCATTACTCATATTATTGTGTTTGTTTGGCTGGAATCATCTGTTTATCATCTTTGAGCTTTGTTTGATTGTTTTTTGATTTCCAAATGCTTTTTACATTGAAACCCTTTTTATAGATTATTGTTTGGATTGTATTTCAGTGGGATTTGAGTTTATATTACATCATCTGTGTTTCGATCATCAATGGACCAACAATATGGTATCTGAGCCATAGTGCTCTTGATGTGGTCATTGATTGGGTTTTAAAAGGGTTTTTGAAAGAATTCACTAGCGATTCATCAATTTCAGATCATTAGATTGTTGTTTTAGCTTGAAAACCTTTCCTAAAATGCTGTGTTTGAGTATAGGAAGCTATCTCAATCATCCAATCACCAATTCAGAGTGATTTGGGTGATTTCAGATTGATTTTCAGTTCGAACAGTTGTTTTATTCATCCAGCGAAACTAGTTTTGTATCCAGCGAAACTAGTACAGTTTCTAGCGAAACTACCATTTTCAGTCATTTACTGAATTTTCAATGAATTCTCACGAATCAAAAAATTTTGAATGAAAGTTCACCTCACTTAGTCAAGCCTCCAAGTGAAAGTGCTGGCGAATTTATTTTAGAACGAAAGTTCTACTAGTTTCGGCGAAACTGTGAGCGAAAGTAGGAGTTTTACAGCATTTGCCAAGCGAAACTGCTGCCATTTTGCCCAGTGAATCTACGGGCGAATTTACTGAAATTCAGCGAATCTACCTTTTACTTTGACAATGACATCAACCATCATTACCATCTCTGATTTGGAGAGTGTTACACCAAATAGGCCACCGAGGCTTATTAACGGAGACAATTTTGAAGATTGGAAGCGGTGCTTGAAGGCCTTTTTCTTTTACACGGACCATAATCAGTGGGAATCTATAATGAAAGTTCCAAACACTCCAAAGGTAACTGTCGGGGAACAAACCAGGGTGAACACTGAATCTTCAACCTTCTCTGAGAGCGATATTAAGTTAATCGATCGTGATCAGAAAGCTTTCGGGGCCTTGACCTTATGCTTATCACAAGACATATAGAACCATTTTGCTGAGCACACAAGTGCAAAGTATTTGTATGATGCTCTATGTGAATTCTATGATAGAAATGAAGACCTGAAGAAGGACAAGAAAGCCCAAGCTGAGAAGGAGTTTAATGCATTATTCGGACACAAGAATGAAAGCCTCACTGATCTTACCAATCGATTTTTGTTAGTCTCAAGCACTCTAAAGAAGTATGATGATTAGTTGGGTAATCATGAGCAGGTGACTAAGCTTTTAGACTCTCTCCCACCCCAATGGAGCTTACAAGTGGAATGCTAAATCAGGAGAGAAACTTTGCTGATTACAAGCTTATGGATGTGATCAACAAACTGAAATCCTTTGACTTGCATCTGAAGAGGAGGGAATATAATCAATCCTTAGTGCCAGCCACTGACATCCACAAAATGTTGCATTGATTTCATCCGCTGTAAACTCGACCATGTATGGTGCAGCTTATGGTGGATCCACAGGAATTAGTATGCCAGACAAGGCAAGTGGTGGACCTACAAGTGTTGGTTCAAGTTCAAAAACATCTGTCACCACTCAAATTCCTTTTGATACTATGGTACTGTTTGGAATGTTTGTTCATAGTTATGAAGCCTTAGTTGCTGGAGAGCTAAAAGGTAAGGGGATGATGGTTGAAGACATGTATCAGGTGGATCCTGATGATTTGGAGGAAACAGACATTCAATGGAAAATGGCCATGCTCACACTACGTGTAAGGAGATTTATGGAGTGCACTGACAGAAGGAACTTTGGCAATCATAATCAAAATTCCATACCTGGTTTTGATAAGTCAAAGTTGAGATGTTTCAACTGCAAGCAGTTGGGTCACTTTAGAAGAGAATGTCCATCTCCAATCATCACTGATCCAGGAACGACTGGAACCTCAAAGATTACCCCAATAGCAGAAAAGGAAGAAGCCAAGCAGAAGAAAGAAATTACCCTGATTTCCAACTTTGATTAGAGTGCTAAGATTGCAGAAACAGAGGAGGAGATCAATCAAGCATTAGTAGCTGAGGTAGTAAGTAAGGAGGAGGAGTTAGTGGAAGAGTTTGATCCTTTCAGTGAATTCGAAGCTGAGGTTGTGGAAAAACTTGTGATGAGGTTCTGATGGAAGAAGCTTGTAAATTCAAAGATGAGGTTGTAATGGTTGTTGAAGAACTGAAGATTACAGAAGTTGAAGAATATGAAAAGCTGGAGCAGATTGAAAAGAAAGAGGTCAAGATGGAGGAAAAGGAAGAGGTAAAAGAGGAAGCAGGTGAAGATCGAAGAGCCAACAAGGAAGCTGAGAAGATAGAAGAGGAAGAAAGGAAGAAGAACACATCGGTCTGTCAGTGTGACAAGGCCCTGGCTACCAAGAGAGTGGTCATGGGTCTTCTTTATGAGGTAATTCATGATATGTGTTCTTCTCCATGTAAAATCAGATTATTTGGGGTTTATAAAGCTAATAGGTTATTAATAGAAATTGAAAAAGAGCTAAAAAAATAAATAAGGAACTTAAAATAAATGAGTCTAAATATTTCATCAAATTGAATGAGTCTTTAAAAAAAACGAGCATTTAAAGAGAAATCTTTTGGAAAGAAATGTTGAAATTGAGTCACTAACATAGTGTGTTGCTCTTATGAGTTTGAAACAAGCAAGTTAAAAACCAAGCTTGAAAAATGGTCGATATCCAGGATGAAACATGAGGATCTTTGCAAGAAGCAAAAGGGGGGCTAGAATTAAAACCAGGCTGGGATTTGATGAAACCACTCATGTTTATCCTCCTCCAAGTACTTATTGTTATTCACCTATGCCTACATCTCATCCAAAGAATGATTTAATTTAGAATGATACTAATAGTTTGCATGCAGGTCTAGAAGGAGCGAATCATAAGGTGATTCGAGAGGATTATGGTGACGGTAGCAGTAGTGGTTTGGGCAGTTGTAGTTATAGCTTTTCTGATTCCAAAATGTCTTTGAAAAACACTAGTTTAAGTAATTTTGCATCACAGTCTGTTTCAGACAATAGTTTTTGTAGTTTTAGTTCTAGTCCATCTCATTTACCATTAGTTGTTTCTACCTCTGTTTCAAATGTTATCCATGCCCATGTAAATGAAAAGAGTGAATGTTTAAATGAAACTTTAGTAAGAAGTACAGACTCAAATTCATTTAAAAAGTTCCTCTCTCATCCTATCCTATCTTTTATCCCAATCCACATCCCCCTATGCTGAAAGGCTTTGTCAAGTGGTTTTATGACAACAATACTAGGGAAGCTGTCATAAAGATAAACGGGGATCAGAAAATCAGATTCTTTGATTTGATGGAAGTGTTCTTGTTTGGGGATGAAGATTTAAAGATATTATGTGAAAATCACATCAAGGCAGGAGCCAGAGCTGACACCGGAACTGAGACCAGTCTCTTTATGAGAGTGGCTAACAAGGCTAGAGGGGTAAGGCATGAAGTCAGGGAGATAACACAGAAGGTGATCCAAGCTGACGAAACAAGAATGGACGTGCAGGACTTAGCCAAGAAATTTTCACAAGCAAGTGCACATGCTGAGGATGATGTGATTGGAAAGGCTAGAGTTGATAAAGAAGCAGAACAGAAAGCCAATGAAGATGAAGGTCAAGGGGGAGACCATGCTGGAGCTTAAATGGAGAATCAAGAGCAAGCCGGTGAGATCCAACCTAGGGGGAGTATTGAAGATCAAGTATAGGTTGGACTCACCTTTGTTTATTTATTTTGGTTTATTTGTAATAGGTTTAATGTTAGATTATCCTTTATATGTAATTAGTAGTTAGTTTTACTTTATGTAATAGTTTCACTGACCCAACGAAACGACCAACAAAACTATAGTTTCTTTGGTAGTCAGCTGACTTAGGTCACTCGGCGAAACTGTGTTTCGCAGTCGGGTGAATCTATATTATTAGTCAGGACAATTTCGCTACCCAGTGAAACTGTCAGCGAAACTAGCATATCTATATATATGTAACTTGTAATCGGTTTGTGCAAGTTTTGTACAACCCTAATTCAGAATATACTTTTTCATTACCATATTATTATGTTTGTTTGGCTGGAATCATCTGTTTATAATCTTTGAGCCTTGTTTGACTGTTGTTTGATTTCCAAATGGTTTTTACATTGAAAAACTTTTCATAGATTATTGTTTGGATCGTATTTTAATGGGATTTGAGTTTATGTTACATCATTTGCACTGTGTTTCGATCATCAATGGACCAACAGATATGGATCCCTTGTTACGGTGACCTACGGGGGTGGATTTTGGATGAAGCTCATAAGACTTGATATTCTATTCATCTAGGTGACACTAAGATGTATCAAGACATGAAGAATGACTACTGGTGGCCGGGTATGAAATGAGACGTGGTGGAGTATGTGAGTAAGTGCCTTGCTTGCAAGTGAAGGCAGAACACCAGAAGCCATACGGGAAGATCCAACCGTTGGATATACCCTGGTGGAAATTGGAGCACAACACCATGGACTTCATTACGAAGTTACCCCGTGCGGCGAGGGGGTACGATACCATCTGGGTGATTGTTGATCATCTAACCAAGAGTGCTCAATTCCTACCGATCCGCAGGACATATTCATCCGAGAGATTGGCAGATCTGTTCATCAAGGAGAATGTAGCTCATCATGGTGTGCCGGTGTCTATCATGTCTGATCGTGACACTCGGTTTACATCCAAGTTTTAGAAAAGATTTCATGATGCGACGGGGATGAGGCTACATATTAGCACGGCTTATCATCCTCAGATGGACGACCAGTCTGAGAGGACGATCCAGACGCTCGAGGATATGCTTCGAGCATTCATGATCAATTTTGGAGGAAGTTGGGACGATCACTTATCCTTAGCAGAATTCTCGTACAACAATAGTTATTATGCAAGCATTGATATGCAACCTTACGAGATGCTATACGGTCAAAGGTATAGGACACCCGTATGTTAGGGCGATATAGGAAAGAAAAAGTTAGGGAGCCTTAAGGTGATCAAGGCTACCACTGAGAAGTTAGAAAGGATCAAAGCCTTTATGAGGACAACGAAAGATAGACAAAAGTCGTACGCCGACAAGAGGTGTAGACCGATTGAATTCAAGGTGGGCGACCGAGTTATGTTGAAGGTTTCACCTTGGAAAGGAATTATTCAGTTTCAGAAGATGGGAAAGCTAAGCCCGAGGTATATAGGACCTTTCTGAATCATTGCTCGAGTAGGATAGGTAGCCTATAGGCTGGAGCTACCCGATGAGCTAAGTGGAATTCATCCGACATTCCATGTATCTCATCTGAGAAAGTGCTTAGCCGATGAAGACATGGTTGTACCACTAGAGGATATCGAAGTGGATGAAAGGCTCAATTATATAGAGTAAC
Organism: Flaveria brownii; assembly: GCA_018326445.1. NCBI lineage: Eukaryota > Viridiplantae > Streptophyta > Magnoliopsida > Asterales > Asteraceae > Flaveria > Flaveria brownii. Next base: position 7,812 of record BJCN01112888.1, read on the forward strand.
CAGTGGCAATTATCCATCGAAAAGAAAAGAGATTGAGGAATAAAGTGGTTCCACTGGTGCGTGTGCAGTGGAAACACAGAAAAGGTTTGGAGTCTACGTGGGAGACTGAAGAGACAACACTACCCACAGTTATTCGAAGAATGACATGTTTCAAGGATGAAACCTCTTTAAGGGGGGTAGACTTGTAATGCCCGAAATTTTTGTTATAATAAAAGAAAAGAAAATAAATGTGGAAAAGAAACATAAAGTATTTTGAAGGAAAGGAAAAACAACTAAAGTGGAGGGGAGTAAAGTGAAAAATAGTACCAAAAGTCAAATATTTTTCTATATAAGGGGCATGGCCGCCCATGCCATGCCCACTTTCTTCTTTTTTGGTCGACAGAAAAAGGGAGGAGAAGAAGAAAGAGTTGTTTCCTTTGGTTCTTCTAGAAAAAGGGCTGAAATTCACATTTTGTAAGTGTTTTCTAGTGTTTTTGGTTCGGTTATATGAGGTTTACCACCTTAGAACCGATATATATGTGTTTTATGTGTTCGGTGGTTTGTTTTGGCTTGTTCTAGGTGCTTGAACCAGTGAACAAGCAAGTTTGGAGGAGTTTTACTTGTTTACTACAATAGGTGAGTTCTAGCCCCGTCTTTTACATGTTTTATAAATATTTTGGGGCTGAAAATGTATTAACATGGTTTTATAATTATTATGCATGCAACCGTATGTATTTATACATGTATGATGATGTTTTAGGGTTGTTTTTGAGATGTGCATACTTAGAATGGTTTTAATAAGCTTGGAATAGGATGATATGATGTTGGGATTGAAAAATATGTTAGAAATATGTACATAGATGGTCATGCGCCCAAACAGGGCCCATGCGCCTAGCATTTGCCCTAGAAAAAATTCTAATTAGGGCCATGCACCCAAATATGGTTCATGCATCCAAACAGTACCCCATGCGCCTAGATTATGCCTTAGAAATTCTAAGTGAAAGTCCATACGCCTGAACAGTAGCTCATGCGCCTAAGTCTTAGGTTCAGGCGCCTAAGTATACCCCATGCACCCAAATAGTGCCCATGGGTCTGGAGTGGCTCATGCGCCTAAGTGTTGAAATGCCTAAGTATGCTCATGCGCCCGTATAGTTGTAATGCGCCCGTATAGTTGTAATGCGCCCGTATAGTTGTAATGCGCCTAAACAGGCCTCATGCGCCTGCATAGTTCCCATGCACCTAACACAGAGAATTTTTCCTGAAATTTTGGTGAAAACCATGTGATTAGGCTTTGAACCTAGTTTGACCTTAGGGTCATAATTGCTTATATTATGCATGATTATGACTTGTTCTTATGTTCCATATTATTTATTATTGTGTGACTTTGCGTGGGGTATTTATGATCGTTAACGTAAAGTATTATCATTAATAAAAGTGAAAGATTAATGATAAACAAAAGTGGAACGTAAATGAAAGATTGTAAGTCTTGCAAGCAAAGGATATTTTCATATATCTATACAAGGTATTTTAATACTTTTAAAACTAGAACTCACTCAGCAACGTTGACTTTTATACATTTTCAGTTGGTGGGTAAATATTGTTGAGAATGGCACGAGGGTGAAACTACTCGGCGGGACAAGACTGACATCCATTCATGTTTTGATGATATTGTTGTTTTGTAATGCATTTAAATAATCTTTTTGTAACTAATGAACAATGATGTATTGCTTAACAACAGTAACTATAAATGAAATGAATGGGTTTTCGTTAATGTAATTCCGCTGCAATGTCTTAAGAAATGTTTAATATTATGTATGTTTAGTACTATGAATGACCAACTGTGAGGTGCCCGGGATCGGGGCCTTACATGTAAACCGTCTTTTCAAGTATCGATTTTTTTTCTCGGTTAGAAATATTAGTTTGGTCATTCATTTGTGGATGGTATGTCATCAACACATGATGTGTTACATCATATTTTTTGGAAAAGTGCTTTGATTGTCCTATTGCAAAAATGATCTTCTATCACTTAAAAGCGCTCAATGCACGCCAAACCTACTAACAATATTAGGTTTCACAAAACTAGACACAATTTTAGCATCGTTAGTCCTCGTGGCCTTTGCCTTTACCCAGTTAGAGTTGTAATTCATGGATAAAGTATATAAACATTACCAAATTAAAATGGGAATGAGCCCATAAAAATCAATGCCCCGTACATCGAAGATTTCATAAACATAGATAGGTGTGAGGGGCATCTGATATTTTAGATTTTAAATTACTAGTCCTCTAGTATCTCTCACAAGAATTACAAAAGAAGCATGAATCAAGAAATATACTTAGCTAATAAAAATCTAAATCAAATACCTTAGGTGTTGTCCCTTTTTTTTTATCAAAATGCCCTCCACAAGCTTGTGAGTGGTAGAAATTTAAAATAGAAGGTACTTCACTCATCTCAACGCTTCTTCTTATGACATGATCAACACAATACTCCCTAAGGTATGGTTTGTCTTAAACATATCTTCCTGCTTCTTTTTTTAATTTTATCTTTTCAAGCATGGGAGAGATTAGGAAGAAAAGTGTTTGTTACCATATAGTTGACGATATCGCCACACCATTAGGTGGTGATTTGAGTAGCAAATAGGTGTCATCCAGGAATGAGTCATTTAAAGGCAATGGCTCCTCATTGTTTATTCTCCTACTTAAGTACTCTACTACTAGATTTTTCTTTCCTTTTTTGATCTAATTTTCAAGTCAAACTCTTGAAGAAATACCACCCATTTGATGAGCCTTGGCTAGACATCCTTTCTAGTCATGAGATGTTTTAAAACTACATGATCAGAATAAAAATACTTTAATACCTAATAAATATTGTCTAAATTTCTCTAAAGTAAGAACAATAGCTAAAAGCTCCTTTGTGTGGTTAGATAAGTTTTTTGAGCATGGTCTAAGGTTCTTGAAGCATAGTAGATCACATATGGTACTTGATTTTTTCCATTGAGCCAACACCCCTCTTATTGCATGACTGCTAGAAATCGCACTTGATCTCAAAAAGGAAACTCCAATCTGATGGTTGGATTATTGGTGCGATAACTAATGAGTTCTTCAAGGTTGCTTGCTTACCTCGGAGAATACAAATTCGACATCTTTTTGAAGAAACTCACACATTGGTCATATTATCTTTAAAATGACATTTCTCATAATTTAAACAAGATTAACCTCAATGCATCTTTCTAAAATCGTAGTCAAGTTTTCCAAACATTCTTTAAAAGAATTTCTATATATAGTGAAATCATCCATAAAAACTTCAATTATCTCTTTAACAGAATCAGAAAACATGTTCACCATACACCTTTGGAATGTGGTGGGTGCATTGCTTCGTTGTAGCGTTTGAGTGTGTTGACCAACTCATATTCTTGCTCACTTGTCAACTTGTTGGATATAATTACCAATAAATTTTCTTTCTTTCTAAGATATGCATATTTTAGGTGATTTGGAAGAGTTTTTAACTATAGCTCAAGTGCCTATATAATAGATAGAATAAGCTTTTGGTTACTATTTAGTAGTTGTATTTTTCTAATTCATATATTGTTTTCTTTTGTGCCTCAATGAAAGTTACTTTACTTCCATCAACTCCTCCCTAAACTTAAGATTTATAGTAAGCTCTTTTACTACTACTTTGTTAATGATTCTATTCAACACTAATGCTAGAACATCATGGTTAGATAACTCAAAAAAATTATCAACTAAAGGTTTTAATATTATCTAACCAAATTAAAGAAGAATGATGTGTTGGTGTTATGTGTGAGTTCTAGATGTTTAAAACAATGTTTTTAATATAATTTTGATATCCAATATAATCACTTTGTTACGTGTTTGAAATGTATGTTCAATACAGTTTAGTGAACATTATTTGAGAAGGATACAAATGATAGCAAGACTATGGCTTGAAAGGTGCTAAAAACGAAGAAAACTATGCAAACTGCAGGAAGGCCGTAAGCTATGGCTTGAGGTCGTAACTTACGGCCTTGTGTTGATTCCGTTTGTAAACCCCATAAGAAAGGAGGTTTGGCCATCTTGTTGAAGGTACGCCGTAACCTACGGCCTATAAGTTACGGTCTAATGGCGATATATGGAGGATCATTTCAAATTTTTAATCCTATTTAAACCCCAATCATTAGGGTTTTGAGAGACACATTCCTTAAACCTCAAGAAAGAATTTTTGGGCAAAATTCAGCCATTAGAACCTCCTCTAACAATTCCAAATCATCCACATTCATCATTAAATCAAGATTGAAGACATAATGAAGACGATAAGTGGCTAAATCGTTCGCGGTTGCTTTATGGTTGATAGTTCTTGCCAAGTGAGACGGTTAGTCATGTTTAGGGTTTTATGTTAAACACTTTGTGATTTAGTTGAAGGTTTTGATTAAGTTAAACAATTTGTTTATAAAAAAAGTTATGTGTTTTATCATTAGTTTTTGGTTTCCTTGCATCGTTAGCTCATTGAAAAAAGTAGATAACTTGATAGAGGTGAATTGGTAACTTTTTGAATGAACAAATCTTAAAAGATTGTTTCTTAGTTATCACTTTAAACAAAAGTAAAGATCTTGAGTCATGTTTATGCAACCGTAAGTTATACTTAATAACCGTTGAACTTGTAAAACTTAAAACCGTGAAGTGGTTTTTTTTCTTATTAATTATCAAATTCATTCCAAAGTTGATTGCTTTTTACACTCGTGTTAGTAAATCCATCCAAATTTTCAATATTTACTTTTGAATTTTGTCTTTTAGTTAATCGAGTCGTATTAATTAAACACTTTCCACCATTTCCCTGTGGAGACGACCTTACTTCTCCTTACGCAATAAAGGCAACTAAGACCGATATATTAGCTTGTTTTGATTGAATCTCGACAGCTAGATCAAATAACCATCACCGGAATAATGCATAGCATCATATATGTTGAAATCAATGATCTCGCCGTCAAATTTTGTAAAGAGGGTGCCACTATAAAAATCAATTTTTGTTTTTGCAGTTTTTAAAAATAGTCTTCCTAACAAAATAGAACTTGAATTCGAGGTGTCATCATCCTTTATATCCAAAACATAAAATTAGTAGGAAAAACCAATTCATTCACTCGGACTAAAACATCCTCTAATACGCCTTCTGGGTGCACTACGAATCTATTAGCAAATTGAATGATTACCTCGATCCTTTTTAACTCTCCTACATTAACTGTTTTGAAAATAAAATATGATAGGGCATTATCAGAGGCTCCAGCGTCAAGCATGGCCCAAGGTATGCTAAGATGCCCCAATTTGCAAGGAACTGTAAAGACACTCAAGTTCTTACACTTTTGGTGTAGGTATTTTTTTATTGGAAAACTTCAGACTTGTTTTCACCTACGTTAATTGTTTGATTACCTTTAAGCTTTTTCTTTGATGTGCATGGTTCTTCTATGAATATCATATCTAAGAACCTGTTTTATAGCATAAAAAATGGTATGTTTACATTTACTTTCTGGAACATCTCTATTTGTTTTATGTACTTCTTAGTCTCGAGGGAAATGGAGGAGTAGTGTACTTTATCTTAACTTCATCGGATTTTGATGCATCATTCTTTTGCATGTCATTCTTCTCAACCACGATATCTTATTTCTTTTATTGTGTTTTCGGCCCACTATAGCTAATAGAACAAGCATGTTGTTTAAGGTTTATCTCAGTTTATGTAGGTAGATTTCCTTGAGACTGCACCTGCGATCGATCGTCCACTATCAACATCGACTAGCACCATCAACGGCACCATCAACCATCACAACAACACAATCAACCAGCACCATCGATCGACAGTCAGCACCATCAATAACACCATCAACCTTCATGACAACACCATCAAATAGCACCATCGAGTAGCACAGTAGCACCATCGACCAACATCTATCAACACTATCAGCAATATCATCGGTATTTGTTTAAGAATTTAAATGGTTTCATTCTTTTTTAAACAATAGCATTTAGATATTTAGATATCTAAATGAATAAATCAACAGCCGACCAGCACTATTGATTTAAGTGTTTAAGACTTTTGAGTTTTGAATATTATATTTCATTCTCTTTTTCAAAGTTCATTAATTATTCAATAGCATTTAGATCAAGGTACAAAATGGAACTCAGATGATATTGATTGTTAGCTGATGCAAATAAGTTAGATAAAGTGCAATGTAGTTTGTGTCGGGGGAAGGAGGTTATAGATTGAAACACCATAACACATGCATAGAAGGAAATATTGTGAGTTGTAAAAAAGAAACAAAATATGATAAACTAAGAGTTCAAAATGCACTTAATGAAATAAAAAAAGGCTATAAACAAGATACTAATGAATCATTGAGAGCCAAAGTGCATATTGGTAAAGAAACAATTGACCTTGATGGTTGTTTTGGAGACTAAAAGGAACCTAGATCTCTTGGTCCAATGGACAAATTTGCAACATGGAAAGAAAACCTGGTCAAAGAAAATAACAAATAAAGTAAACTTAACAATATTTTTCAAAAAGAACAAATGATTCATGTTAAGAAATACATTTGTAAATGGGCATATGAATGTTCTATTCCATTTCATGCTTTGAAAGGGATAGCTTTACATTGTCAGAGGCGGTTGGTCATATTAGACCTAATGTCATGCCACCTACTTAATATGAGATGGGAGATATTTTTTTTAAAAAAAGCAGTCAAAAGGACAAAAGCCTCTTTCAAAGTATGAAGAAGAATGGAGATATATAGGATGCTCTATTTATGACTGATGCATGGTCCGATAGAACAAGAATAAGCATTGTGAATTTGTGTGTCAATTCAAAGAGAGGTACTATTTTTTTGTCGTTGAAAGAATGTTCGGATGAACCACATGCAAGTGAAAACATGTTTGAGTATGTAGATAAGTGTATTGAAGAGGTTGGTCCTGAAAATATCACTCAAGTTGTGACCGATAATGCATCTAATAGTATTGGTGCATCAAAATTATTGAAGGAGAAATACCAACAATCTTTTGGAAATCATGTGTGAAACATACCATTAATCTCACGCTTGAAGGTAATAAATTTAATCATATTTATATTTATAACTTTATTGTTAGTGGCCTACTTATATTTATACCTTTATTCGTTTTTAAAGCTATTAGTGAATTACCAAAATACAAGAAAACTCTCGATCAAACAAAAAAAATAACTTTGTTTATTTATTCTAATCATAAAACATTGGCGGTGATAAGAAAATACAGAAAGAAAAGGAATATTTTGAGACCGGGAGTTACAAGATTAGCTTCCGCATTTGTTACCTTACAAAGTTTGTTGGAAAAAAGTCTCAACTAAGGCATATGTTTTCTAGTGAAGAATGCAAAGACAGTTAAAAGGAAATTCATCTTTAGAACGGTTATATCTCCCTCATTTTGGAGCGGTGTTACTCCTTGTTTGAAATATTTTACCCCGTTAGTCAAAGTCCTTCAAATGGTTGATGCGGATTGCAAGTCGTCAGTGGGTTTTACATATGGTGAGCTTAAAAAGGAAAAAAATATATTATCAATGCTTTGAATGATAAAAGATGCATATGATCCTATTATTGATATTATCTCAATAAAATCATTGAGTAGGATACATGCTTACATTTGACGGCGTATATTTTAAACCCACACTATTTCTACAATAATCCGACGATACGGGATGATTTAGATGCCAATGATGCAATACTTAATTTGGTTGGTGTTTTATTTCCTGAAGATTATGAAATGAAAACACGATTTTGTCAGTTGAGTTGTCAAACTACTAGAGTAAGCAAGGAAAATTTGAGCATCCAATCACACTTAAAGGATGTGAAGTCAACGATGATAAATTGGATCTTGGTAATGCAAAGTTGTAAAGATAACAATAGTGTTCATATAACATTTCATATTTGTCATACTAATATATTATGTTTATTTTAACATTGTAGCAAATTGGTGGGAAATGTATGGTAACTCAAATCCAAATTTGAAAAAAAAATAGCTATGAGGATACTTTCTTTGACAACAAGTTCACCCGGATGCGAAAGAAATTGGAGCACGTTCGAAGGGGTTAGTTATGTTTAATATATGTTATACTTAAATTTTTTGTTGAATTTAATATTTATTGTTTATTTTACTATTTAGGTACATACAAAAATAATAGACTAGAGGAAACTAAAATGAATAACCTTGTTAATGTATAATTTAATGCAAATTTGATGGACATAAACAATAAAGAACGTTGAGAAGTCATGAAGTACTTATAACTAAGGATGGTAGAGGGGGTAAAGAATGGATTGTTGAAGGTATAGATGGAGAATTTGAGACGAGGGTACCGTGGGATGTGGCTAGTGATGCCGCATGTGTTGATGAAGTATTGTGTAATTGAACAAGTGCTAGGACAAGTGCTAGGGTAAGTGAATCAATTGAAATACATGATGAAGAATTTGAGTTGGAGGATGAGGAGGAAGTAGATGAAGATGTTTAATTTGAGTCGCATGGTGTTCAAATCATTAAACAATATGGACAAGACGAAGATGAATTTTAAACTATATGATCTTTGAAGTATTTGAAATCCTATGTATTACTTTTTAGGTTTTGAACTATTTGATCTTTAAAGTACTTGATTGTTATTTTTATGTTTACTTATGTATGTTTGAAGTATAGTAATCTTAACTATATATATAATTTCTAATAAATACATATAAAGTATCCAAACCAATAATCTTGATTAATCCCTAGTCGGTACCTCGCTGCCCAACTAACGCCTAATGATTTTTACAACATTGCTTGTTAGAACGCTTTTATCTCTTGTTAGAAGGTTTGTGTGCGTGTTAGTTTCTAAACTCTTAATAATGTCTTTTGAAGACATCCTCGAGTTCCTGCTTGTTGTTATTGAGACCGGAAGTTTTGTTGTTTGCTTTGCATTTACAATGTGGGTCTTTGGTGGAATTGTGAAGGTCACTGTTGGTAGCCAATATTAGGAGCTTGTACCCAATTTTGATTATTTCGAGTATGTTCATATGATCTTGAATTTTGTTTCGCATAACCTCCTCCTTCTTGTACATCTTTCATATCTTCTTGAAGTATAGGACATATATACTAGGTAGTCCAAATCGTAGGTATATTTTACAATCTTAAGGTTTTTTCTTAACATTCTTGCATTTTGTAAGTTGCATTACAGCTTTGGTTAGCTCAACAAGTTGATATCAATATGAGGGGTGCCCACTTCTTTAACCGTTCTTGGTTCGTTAGCTTACCATCCCTCATCTTGTGACGAATGCTTGGTATATTTAGATAGATATTATCAAAGCTATGAACAGAGTAGGTGTTTTTTCAAGTAAAACTCCTCCGCCAGAGGCATTTGTCCAACATCTCTTTAGTGGTGCTAACCATTCACAAAAATACTAAAGGAGTTGATACTTAGAAATGCCATATTGTTGGCATCAAGCATATAACTTCTTGAACCTGTCCCAGTAAGTGTTCAAAGCTTCTTTATTTGCTTGCTTAATCCCAATGATTCAGTTTGCGGTAAAATAGAGGCTTTAACTTACAGAAAGTACTTGCCTAAAAACAATCTTTGCAAAATCATTCCACATGTTACCGATCCTGGTAGTAGGTAATATAGCCATTCTTTCGTTAGTCTTGCATAGCGAAAGGGAACACCCTAGACTTGATATGATCTTTAGTGACGTTATGTGACTTCATTTTAAAACACACAACATGGAAATCCTTGAGAAACTTACGAGAGTCTTCATTCTCGAGGCCTTGGAAGAGTGGTAACTAGTAGATAAGATTGGAATTCAGCTTGGCGTTTGCCATAGAAGGGTAATTAATGTAGAGTGGTTGTTGGGTAACATCATAGGTTGCCTACTCCCGAAGGGTTTATTCGGCATCAACTAACATGGATAATTATGGTGAGTTTGGTTTTTGATGGGTAGGTGATTGTGGTGAAGTGATGGGTGTTTTATAAAAGCCATGATGATTCAGTTTCAGAATCAAATCACTTAACAAGAGTATGTCTTGTCAAATGTTGGTGATTGAAGGTGAAGTTATAACGGTTGAGGAACTTGCTAGCTTCTTTTAGAGATTTACTTATTTTCTTAATCTATTTGTGGCTTTTTCTATCTCCATGTCAATCTTGAGTGGGTTTCGAGTTATCTTGGCATAAAACGATTGAAAACGTTGTATCCCCAGCAACGACGCTAATTTGGGTGTCGAATACAATACATAAAATATAAAAATTTAAACCTATCGTATGTACACTAAGAATAGTATGAGTGTAAGTATTTTAGTACCAAAAACATGTTAGCACAATTACACTGGTTGGTTATGTTTAAAAAATGAAGGATTTTAATTAGAAACCAATATCAGAGAAAATTTGTAAGTGAAAATTTTTCAGCAAGCTGACACGACTATGTCAAAATTGCAAAATGGTGTTAAGGTTTTGTCAAAAATGTGAAGTTTAGTTTTTGATATTTTTTATATGAGAAGGAAATAAATGAAAAAAAATTAATTAAATTGTAAAGTGATGCAGTATTAAAAACTAATTCCAACACTAAGGCAATTTCTTGATTTGATTCGATTTACGATCATTAGCAGTTATGATGCAAAAATCCTCTTAGTTAATTGGTTTGTATCGATACTATACATCACTGTTAGGACCATGTACGTACGGAGTACTAACTGATTCAACGTGTAACCTAATCAAATAGTGCAGAATCCTATTTGATTGGCGATCCAATCAGTGAGAACGAAAACCCGAATCAATCTAACAATAGAACAACATTA
>BJCN01112947.1:4121-16611 GCA_018326445.1 Flaveria brownii
GATTAAAACTTGGAAGTTTTATTCCTAAGGGAATAAATCTTTCGAGACATAATTTCTTTCGGAAGAAATTTGTTCTTCAAATACATATTTAAGTACTTAGAAGAATATTATGGCTTTGGAAGATATATCAGCATTTCTTCCGAAAGCAAGTTTTTTATAAGTAGTTATTTGATTTGAAAACTTAAAATTCTTCCGAAGACAATTTTAATGTTTTCTGAAAGAAAATATATTTATGATTTTCAGAATTCTAAGGAATATCATTTGAAAAAGATTTTCTACCAAGGTACACTGGGCTTATGTAGGTGATAGTTTAGACAACTTAGGACACACTATTCCTTTTAGAAATAGTCTTGAATTAAGATTTAAAAAAATCTATTCAAAGTTAATCATCCTAATTGTTGATACCAGATATTTAAATCTCTGTTCATCAAAAGCCTTTATGAATAGATCAGCATATTGTTTATTTGTCTTAACTTTGATTAGTTTAATCAATCCATTTTCAAAGTTATCTCTAATTAGATGATACCTCATATTGATGTGTTTTGTCCTTGAGTGCTGCATAGGATTCTCTGTGATAGAGATAGCATTGTTGTTGTCTATGCGGATAGGACTCTCTTTGAAGTTGTATCCATAGTCCAGTATCTGATTTTGAATTCAAAGTACTTGATCACAACAGCTAGCAACAGGACTGTATTCAGCTTCAGAAGTTGGTGCAGATACACAGGATTGTTTCTTACATCACCATGAGACTATCCTTCCATCAAGGAATTGGCATCTCCCAGATGTAGACTTTGTAGTCATGTTGTAGCCACCATAGTCACTATCTGTATAAGTATACAGATTAAACTCATAATTCTTTGGATACCAAAGGCCTAATTTAGGGGCACCTTTGAGATATCTAAGAATCCTCTTGACAACAACCAGGTGTAACAGCTTAGGGTTGGCTTGATATCTTGCATAAGTGCATGTAGCAAACATGATATCAAGCCTGCTGGCTGTAAGATACATAAGAGACCCAATCATAGCCCCGTAAAGATGTTTATTTACACACTCCCCCTCAATATCAGGTCCAAGGGAGTGGTTTCTGGCTATGGATGTCTTTTCAACCTTACATTCAGTCATGTTAAATCTGGTAAGTATGTCCTGTACATACTTTGACTGACTTATAAAGATGTCATTGTCCACTTGCGTCACTTGAATTCATAGAAAGAAATCGAGTTCCCCCATGGCACTCATTTTAAATCTATTCTTAATCAGCCTCTCAAACTTTTTACAGAGCTTTGGATTAGTTGACCCAAAGATAATATCATCTATATATACTTAAACCATCATCAAGTCATTCCCTGTTCCTTTGATGAAGAGAGGTCCATCTATGGTACCCCTCTTATAGCCATGCTGACAGAGATACTGAGATAGTGTCTCATACCACTTCCTTGGAGCTTGGTGTAGCCCATAGAGAGCTTTATCAAGCTTTCAGACATAATCAGGATGATCTGGGTCTGTAAACCCAGGTGGTTGTTTGACATACACCTCTTCATCAATCACCCCATATAAGAAAGAACACTTGACATCAAGTTAGTAGACCTTGAATTCCTTGGATGCAGCAAACACCAGGAATATCCTAACAGCTTCAAGTCTTGCTACAAGAGCAAAGACATTAGTGTAGTTAATTCCCTCTTCTTGTGTGTATCCTTGAACAACCAATCTTGCCTTGTTCTTGATGAGAAGTTCTCTATCATCCTTTTTTCCTAAAAACCTACTTGGTTCCTATGATAGTATTCCCTTGAGGAAGAGGACATAGGGTCCAAACCTTTTGTCTTTTGAATTGAAGCAGCTCCTCTTATATTGCTTCAACCCAACTTCCATCCTTCAAAGCCTCATCAACTTTCTTTGGCTCTATCTAGGACAAGAAACAACAGTTTGTCCTTTTATTCACACCCCTTGGTCAATATCTCTAATGATGTTTATGGTGGGATGTGACTTGTGGATCCTACGTTGAGTGATCACAGCAAGTTGATTGGATAGATCTAAGTTTGTGAAATTTAGATATGGAAATGAAGTGTCTCCCACCACATCAGCACACTTATCAAGAGAAGCTTGATCTAATGAGTGTGTGACATCATTGATATTGTCTTTCATGGAGTGGTTATCAGCATTAAGAAAATCTTGATCACTATCACCATCACTATTTCCTCCTATATTTGAAGCTCCCTCATTTGAGTTTTATGCCTCTAAGCTGGAATTTGTTGGCACCTCAGATGTATAAGCTTGATTTGTCATTGTTGTGCTGATAGGAACTCCATTTGCAGAGTTAGTTACCACTAGAACTAAAGTAGTATTCTTACTTGGTCTTCTCAGCTCAAATCTTAGGTCAGGATCTCTTGCTGATAAGTTACCTGTAGACCCTGAAACATTCTCACAAGATTTGTTAAAATAGTTGGTAACTAAATCAAGATCAAATAGCCAGTCAGGACCAGAACCTTTCACACAGGGAGTGTGCTCATTGAAGATCACATTGGTTGATTTTATTCAACTACTCTAGTTCTAAGATTGTAGACTCTATAAGCCTTAGCTTGGTAAGAGTATCCAATAAAGTGTACATCATCTGATTTCTTAGAAAATTTGGATACTTTATCTTTGCTATTTGAGATGGTGCTAGGACATCCAAATGATTTGAGAAAACTAATGAAAGGTATCCTTTTGTGCCACGGTTCATAAGGAGTCTTACCATTAGTCTTAATACTAAAACTCTATTCTGCACATAGCAGGTAGTGTTGAGTGCCTCTTCCTAGAAGGTGATGGGTAGTTTAGAGTTAGATAACATGGTTCTTGCAGCTTTAATAAGTGTCATGTTTCTCCTCTCAACAAGACCATTTTTCCAAGGAGTCCTAGGAGCACTATATTGTCTTGTAACACCCTATTCATGATAAAATGAGTCAAGGATTTGGTTCTTAAATTCAGTTCCTTGATCATATCTTATGGTCTTGATCTTGTGATCACTTTGCTTCTTAATTTTCATGATAAAGTTCTTCAAGATCTCAGGAGTCTCATCCTTAGTTCTAAGAAAGAAGACCCAAGTGTATCTTGTGAAATCATCAATGATCACTAAACGATATGAGGTCTTTCCTAGACTCATTTCACAGGTGGAGCCAAAGATATCCATGTAATAAGTGTAGGGGAGTAGTGATAGAGTTCTTTTCCTTTGGCTTGTGAGACACCAAGTGTTGTTTCCCTTTCAGGAATGCAATAGAGTGATCATCACTTACAAACTCTTTCTTTGGCATTCCAATTACCAAATCATTCTTAATTAATTTATTCATGCTTTTAAAGTTTACATGGCACATTCTTTTATGCAAAAGAAAAGACTCATCACTAATGGCTTTAGATAGAAAGCAAAAAACTTCTCTTGAGGGAGATATTTCCTGCAAGTCCATCTTGTACATGTTCCTTTTCCAGGGTGCTATAAGCAGGATATGCTCTTGAGGAATGACCATCCCGGCTTGAGAACAATGCACTCATGCTCAGTGAAAAGCATTTTATGTCTCTGGTCATAAAATTGGGATACACTCAGTAAACTATACCTATGTTCCTTAACAAAGTTTACCTTTTCAATGTTGAGCTTACCTTTTAGGGCCCCCGCCACTACCTATAATGTAACCTCCTGTATCTTTAAAAGTAACTGGCCCTCTAGCAATTCTCTCAAATTTTTAAAGGAAAGAGCCATTACCTGTCATGTGCCTAGAATGGCCACTATTAATGATGCATACATTCCTTTTGGTCTTTAGCTGTTCCTGCACAACAAGGAGAAAGTTAGTTATATTTGGAAACCTAAGCCTCATTCGTCTTGGGCTCTTAAAAATGAACTGAAGACAATACAACAGTAATTGATCCTATGTTAAGACTTTGGGTATCATTTGTTGTTGTTAATAAAGAACTTTCAGTCACTAGGTCTTTCTTTATCTTCCATACCATGTTTGGAAGATTTGACTTGACCTTTAACACTTCGGAAGTTTTGACAACTTCAGAAGTTTTGGAGACTAGCTGTTAGAAAGTTCTTGCTTTCACTGCAACAAGATTTAGTGCTTCGGAAGCATTCCTTTCTTCCGAGACCAAAAACTCTTCCTAAGGCAAGTTTTCACTTGTCTTCATTCCTATTTTGGAGCTTCCAAAAGAAAAAAAAAATCTTTCAAAGCTTTGTTCTTCTTGTTCCTCTCAGAAGTCTTCTTCTTGGTTATGTTGACGGTACTTTTAGGATTGTAGATGCAATCCTTAACAAGATGAGAAGTACTGCCACACATAATGCAATCAACTAGCTTCCTTCTGAGAGTATTCTTATGAATAGAAGACTGAGTTTGATCACTTTCCATCTTCATCCTATCTTTTCAGATGTAATAGCAAGCTTCCTAGGGTGAGACTTGTTGTTGGGGGTGGATGGTTCATGCTGTGTAGCAGTGTTACACAACTGATCAGCCTTCATTCCTTCATAGGGATGAGTTGGAAATGAACTTGAACTCTTGGTAGTAGAGCTCAGAGTTAAATCCACAGTCTTCACCATTTTAAACCCTACAGAGATAAAGACTTGTTTCTGCTTGTAGTTGAAGATGTCCTTGATCACTTGAGCCTTCTTTGATCTTCTTTTAGTAGCTCGGAGCAAGTTCTTCCTTTTAGACTTTGTCATCCCTGGTTTCTTCCTCTCCATAGGAGAATAGTGACCCTTGTTAGAATGATTTTCTTCACTCTTCTCAGATCTATCCCTCACTATCTCCTCTTCATCCTCTTTATCACTGGGGTCTATGGATGGAAGCTCATCTTGACTAGTTCCACACCTAAGAGATCTTACAGATAATAGAGTGTGTGGAGGAGCTATCTCACTATACCCCAGTCCTTGTTTGTTCAGATAACACCCTTTGGCATGCAGGGATGAGGATAGTATATTCTTGAAGGTCTTTTCTTCAAGAACATATTTCTCTGCCTTGGCTTTGCTAATGACAAGCTCAGCATAACACTTAGTTAACTTAGTGATAAGATCCTTAATTTGAGTCCTGTAGTTGGTATGTTCATGCTTAATAGTTGAAATGGTTTTCTTTAAGTCTTCTATTTTTAATTTAATACTTATTTTTAGCTCTTTTGAAATCAGCTTTTAAGATATTCAAGGACTCAAGATCAGATCTCATCTCTAAGTTATAGGACCTATATCTATTTAATTTGGCAATGCATTCTGAGGTACAAAGATGTTCCAATACCTTGGCTTCATCATGATCTGCCATCAGTGTTTGATTTGGAGACACATCTTCAACATGGAAACTCCAATCAAAGCCTCTATCTTCAACAGCAACTGCAGCTTGCTTCTTAGGCTTCTCAGTATGTGGAGTTCCTTCAGTGTAGTTTGGCTTGGGTTGTGCTTGGCCACCATTAATCCTGGGTGCCTTGCACTCCCTAGCAAAGTGTCTCATCTGGTTATAGTTGTAACACTTCATTTTGCTCTTGTCCAGCCTAAACTTTCCACTAGACACATTACTAGGAAACTTCCTCCCTATCCTGTTATAGAATTTTCTAGCTCTATGAGCGAGAAGAGCCATTTGTTGGACTATCTCCATATAATCCAGGTCATCCGGATGGATACGGTCCAAATCTTTAAGGGTGAAGAGGAAGTTGCATGTGCTTTCATCATGAGACACAAAGGCTTATGGCTTGTCTCTTGGAATGGGCTTCCTTGGATATATCTCTCCCTTGATGTCTCTGGGAAGGTGATGAAAGAGCCTTTTGGTGAGTTGTCAGGGTAAGAGATAAGATGGTGTTGTGGTTCTCTATAATCCCTTTTAACCATATGCAGGGTAGAACTCTGTTAATTATTGAAGTTGCTAGATGGATTTTGCATGTTCATCTCCATCTGGTAGTCGCTGAGTATGCCATATAACCCAGTGAGAGTAGAGTCTTGAGGTTTCCAGTCCTCTTAATGACCACACAGTAGTATGTCCATTGTCTTGGAAGATAGGACATGAACTTCCTCACAATATCCCTATTCTCCAGCTTCACTCGAACATCCATTAGAGTATCCACAATCTCAACATATCTGAAGTATTATTGAGTCATGGTTTCACCTGTTTTGAATGTGAAGTTCTTAAACTGCTTCTTTAAGAGGTCTTTCTTGTTCTCTTTAGCTTCACTTGACCCCTCATACATCAGCTTCAGTGCATCTCACAGTTGCTTGGCGGTTATACGCTTCTTAAAGCCCTCGTAGGTGGCATTTGGAAGAGTAGTTTAGAGTGCAGTCATGGTTTTCTGATCTACATCTATTCTTTTTCTATCTTCTTTAGAGTAGTCAACCACTTTTTTTGGTATCATGCCACCTCCAGCAACAGCTGAAGAGGTGCATGGAATGTAAGGTCCTGAGGTAACAGACTCTCATATCCTACTGTCTTTTGACTTGATAAAACCTTCATTCTTAGGAACCAAGTATCAAAATCATCAGGAGTGATTAGTGGGGACTTTACCATGGTACCAGTTTCCATATCAGACTTAGAAGCTACCATTTGAGATGTTAAGTGTTTTGTGAGAACTGAAGGGATTAAGATGGTAAGATCTTACAATCAAGAGCCTAGAATGTTGTGATACAAATTGCAGGACTGGTTAAGGGAGGTCAATATAATCAGTCTTATCATGAGGAGAGTGTTAGAACACTTAACAGATCAAATAAGGAATCGGGTTAGAGTAACAGATGCAAAGAACATAAGCAAACAAGGAGACAGAACTTAAGAACAATATGAATATGGTTTTCAAGAATGATGTATATTAATCTCAAGTTCTTTTACAAGTGTTACAATGTATAAAATAAGATACAAGACCTGAGATACTGTATACTACACTCTACAGTCAGCTATACTTTGAAAGCCAGCTGGAAACAATGATCGACAACAAGATCAATGTAGAGTCAAAAGACAGATTGCCTTTTGACTAGTGATTATGACATGCCATAGTTCACGTCCTAATATATTACAAAAAGGATAAAAGGTACAAAAGATAGAAAGTTACAGACTTTAGACCTGAATATACTGTTGCAAAAGCATGGACCTTTTCACCAACTTATGCAAGTTGGTGAGACTTCAGAGTTGCAGCGAAAAGTGGGTCATCTTTATGCAAAAGTATATCCGAGAAAAGCATGTTCTTCTCTGTCTTCGGAAGAAATCATTCTTCACTTCATTGGCTTCAGAAGACTTTGTCTTTTTACATTTTTAAATGCAAGAACTTAAACCTCCTTGTCTTTTTACATATAAGTTGTTTAGAATCTCCTTGTCTTATTACATTTCTAAATGCAAGAACTTGAACTTCTTAGTCTTATAGATTTTCACAAGTCATCATGGAATTAACCTTCAAGCTCGCCTATAATGCAAACTATTGCTTATGAACTCATTAATTGTAATTTCTAAACCATGACCACTTTCATGCAATGATATCTTGCATGCATATACTAACTGAGGCCCTTATTAGGCTGCCCCATATAGGTATGAATGTATTTCATTAGTGCCATATTGGAATATACTCCCCATGTGAAATGACCATAGTGTGTCAATTTCCAACACCATTCCTTTAAAACTGCATTAATTATACATGGATCCATTATACCCCCACCATTCTATCACGCCACCAACACCACCCCCATAATTATGTGTGCGATAAAGAATATAAGGAAGAAGGTGAGGCCCTTCATAGACGTGAGTTCTTGTGTGTGTTTTTTTTATTTTGTAACCAACCATGATATTACACCCCATCAACTCTTTACAAACTTTATCCCTAGAACACACTCACTACACTAACTTTTCATTATCACACATCGCTAACATGACTACCTACATAGCAACACTTTTATATCATCATCACCTCAATACTACAGATGGTCTGAATAAGCTTTATATATCTATATCTAACATATAAGTAAATTACTAGGCCATGTATCATAATTACATGAGCCTATTATTTTTTTATTGCTTCTATTTCATTATTAAATTTTTTGAACAATTTATGGTCATTCAAAGTGTTTAGACATTGAAGGACCCAAGGTCACAATTACTAGGCCATGTATCATAATTACGGTGGTTATCGGATGATGGAAGGGGGGTGGTGCTGGTGGCCCATAGTTGTTGGATAATGGAGGGGGTGGTTATGGTGGATGGTAAAAACATGTTAGATGATGACGGTAGGGTGGGGTTAGATGATGATGGTAGGGTGGGGTTAGATGATGAAAGTAGCATGTTGATGATAAGGATAAGGTGACGATGATGATGGTGGTGTAACATGGGGAGAGAAAGGGTGGGTATTATAATATTTTAGAATTTTTTTTCTTTTTATTTTTAAATATGAGGACTATATTGTCTTTTTATCTTCACTTAATATAATTACACTAATGATGTTAGTGCATTAGGTGAAATTAAAATCAATGTTAAAACTATTGGACTATCAGTTAAAAATAAGATATGACTTTTAAAAATAATATATGACTTTTCGTCCAATCATAGAGACTAAAAATATAATTTACTTTGTTAAAAATAATATATGACTTTTTAAAACTTACTTACTCTACATGTTTACCATTTCTAGAGAATGTTAATAATTTGAATTTGTTTGAACTTAAATTATATTATAATATAATCTAAATTTTTATTACTAGGTATTTAATAATTCATTTATTCTATCTGTGTTATACAAAGGTAAGCATAGTAATATAATGGGAAAATATCATGAAATAATAAGTAAGTTTAAGAGTGTTTAAATTATGTCACTTATATTTTTATTTGTTCCATTCAGATCAATATAATTTTAGGAGTGATCTTAAGCCACTCATATTTTTTAATTTTTTTGAATATTTTAAATTACTCAGAATTTTATAAATATTATTAAATTTTTAAATATTTTTATTTTTAGAAATATTTTGCAATGTATAAATATCATAATTAGAATAATACTGAAACTTTAGTGACCTGATTGAGATAATAAAATTAATGAATGATTTAATTAGGACAAAAAAATTTATGAGTAACCTAATTAAAATAATCCTGAAATTTGATTACCATATTACAAAGTTACCCCTAATTTAATATATAAATAACATACTACTAGTATTGCCCGTGCGATGCAACAAGTCTTCTGGTGTGGGCAGGCTATAAACTTATGAAACTGAACTGAATGAAATCTTGTTCATTTTGTCTGTTTAGCATTAAACTTGTTCACGAATGATTTACAAATACACAACCAAGCGGATTTTTTTGTCCTTGTTTGTTCCTTTAGCATTAAACCTGCTCATAAACGAATCGCAAAGACATAACCGACCAGAATTTTTTTATTTGTGTTTGTTCATTAAGAAAATGAAGTTGTTCATGAACAAATATCCAAATGAATGCAAACAAAGATATACTAATCAATGGTGTAAAAGTCTATAGGCGCTACCAGATTGTTCGACTCGGAGTTACGAGTACTCGTTCTAGGCGTGGAGTACTTGGGGAGTACTCGGATGTGATAAATTATAAAGAAATTTATTTTTAAGAAATTATACATATATCAAATACCGTAAGTTTATTAATATTTATAACAATATATGTGAATATAATATAAATTAGAAGGATGCATGTTCAAATACTAAAATAATTCAAAAAATAATATTTATTCTATAATATTATAAACATGATAATCATTTAATAGTCATCTTTTATTGCATCTACATGCAAAAATACCAAAATTCAACAAAAATCGATGAAAACTAGTGAAAATTGACGAAAAACAGCGAAAAATCGAGTTTCCCGAGTTAGGCCTTCTAGCTCCTAGTAGGGTCGAGTTGGGCCGCCTAGCTTCGAGTAGATTCGAGTTGGGCTGCCTAGCTCCGAGTACTCCCCAAATTTGACCGAGATTGACCAATTCCGAGTTATAGGACCAAGTTGAAAAAAGTCGCTTCAGTAAATGATCGAGTTCCGAGCACTCCCCGAGTACTCGGCCGAGTTGGCCGAGTTATATAACATTGATACTAATATTAAAAAAGAAATCAACGTTCACAATTTCAAACATTAAGATTCAGACCCAAACATGATATTGAGATTTTAATTTTTTGCTTATAAGCTCTCATGATAAAAAAAAATACAATTAAATCGTGTTACAAAAAAGGGCAACTTTACGGATTGTAAATTACGGACGTAAATCACGTAACTACATGATGCTATGACAACTGATATCCAAACTTTTAAATTTTGACTTTGATGGATTTCATTATGATTTAGTAGCAATGAGCCAATGACTTTTATTGCAAAAATCAATGTTGTTGAGACCTTATCGGACCGACCGGCCTAACCGGTCCACCCTGGAATCGGACATGTGGCTGAACCGGTTCGTATCGATTCGTTTTGGAGGGGTTCGACCGGCCGGTTCGTCCCGAATCGGTGGTCGGACCGGGGTCGAACCGGATTTTTAATATTTTTTAATTTTAATGAGTAAAAAAGGGGTGTTAAACCATAAATTAGTGTGTTGAACGTAAAAATATAGTGAAGTTTTTTTATATAACTATAAAATACACACATAAATTACTTATATTGAATTATATAAAAACAAACAAACAAACAACATACCCAGTATGTTTCATTGAGAGTAGGGTCTGGAAGTGGTAGGTGGTGGCTAGTCTTTTATCTATCGTGGGAGACAGAGAGACCGCTTTCAAAGAGACCCCCGGTTTGACAACGATAACATCACAATAGAGTTTTGTATATGCATATACATGTCCATACAAAATTAACAGATTATATTGTAGATTATATTGCATACATCACATACATCACATAAGCAGTAACAGTAGCAGTAGCATACTCATAATAATCAGAATAATAATGTATACCCCACATAAGCAATTAAGTATACGTGACAAAGCAAACACAACATCATTGAAACAAGTTTCAGGCAGATAAATTTTATAACGATATTAGGCAAGGGATAAGGCAGATAAATTTTACTATGATATTAACAATAGTAATAGGATAGTTAGAATTAAGGCTTCACCTACATTGGGCAAATAACGTTACTTATCTAAGATGATGCGCTCTGCTGCTCTAACTGGCGCTGACATCTGTCTCATCTTCACGTGCCCAAATCATCTCAATCTTTCCTCTCGTATTTTGTCCATGATATAAGCCATCATGTAGCCTCTGTCGGAAGACGTCGTTCCTTATCCGATCCAGCCTCATGTGTCCACACATCCACCTTAGCATTCGCATTTATGCGACCTTTATATTGTCTCTCGTGCGATTTCTACGTGGCCCAGCAGTCTATTTCATATAACATAGCCGGAAAGACTGCCACTCTATATAGTTTTTCCTTTAGTCGTGTTGAGAACCTCTTATCACACAAGATCCCTGATGTTGCTTTCCACTTATATTGAATTATATATATAACTATATATATAATATACAATATATATATATATATAATTATGATGTCATCCGGTTATTAAATTCGGCCCGACCACCAAACTAGTAAGACGTCCAGTTTAATGTCCGATTTGGTTATGAAAACACTAACAAAAATGCATGAACAAAAAATTTCATAATTCCTGCATTTATATGGGCATTTCTTTAAATTTTATGCTATTAGTTTTAATTTCTCAATATTTGACAATGCGTGCCAAAATTAGACCTCTTCATGTATAAAAGAGCTTAATGAAATATTTTTTTCTTCATCAAAACATATCAATTTTCATAAACATATCAATTTTCATAAACATATCAATTTTCATAAACATATCAATTTTCATCCTAAAATGTATATTCTTTCTTTTGTACCTTTGCTCTAGATCAAAGGTAGAAGTCTCTTTTAGATGCTAACTTGATTGGATGAAGAAAAGATGCATTCCCATGAACAGCAAGGCATCTTTACATATTGCCTTTATCAACATGTAACCCATCTTACATAATTCTTAAGTAACTTCTTGCGATTACATTTATTTCACATTTATTTTTATATATTCATTTTGCATGAAATTAGAATTCTTTAGTATTCATCTGAGAACAATTCGTTACACACTCACTGCATTAACTTTTCATTATCACACATCACTGACATGACTACCTACATAGTAGCATTTTCTATTAGGGATTTTCTGCACACACCGCTCATTTCTGGGGGGATACCACCTCAAGCGGTCACGGTTAGAGCTAACCGTGACCTTTAGGTCGGGTGTAGGACCTTGCGGTCACGGTTAGGGCTAACCGTGACCTTTTATTCTCGGGATCATTGCAATTATTGGGTGTGTAATTAAGGGGTGACGGTTAGGGTTTTATAGGTGTAATATGTCACGGTTTGGCCAAACCGTGATATATTGTAATATTTTTTAAATTTTTTTAATTTTCTTTTTATTTTTATTTTATCAAACGGTTAATCTAATCGTAACATACGAGTTTATGTTTTGTGTTTATTATTAATTTATCATATTGCAAGTAATTTTTTTATTTTTATTTTAGTA
>BJCN01113096.1:0-12506 GCA_018326445.1 Flaveria brownii
TTTGTTTTCTTTTTATTTCATGTTTTAAAACCCTTTTAAAGTTTCGAAAATTGCATATTTACCCCCTGGACTTTATTATTATTATTATTATTATTATTATTATCATTATTGTCATAATTATTATTAGTATCATTATTATTATTATTATTATTTTTGTTATTATAATTATTATCATAATTACTTTTAATTAAATAAATATATAAATAAATAAATGAATAAATAAGTAAATAAATGAATAAGTAAATAATTAATAAAATAAAAATTATACGAAATGTTACATTAACTTATTAACTTTACAAAAGTTAATAAGTTAAAAGGAGGGTGAAAATAAGCCTATGCCAAACACCCACTAAACTCACACAAAAGCACCCGCTAAACTCCACCATAAGCCATTTCCCTCTGGTATGTGAACACATGGATCGGAGTTCGACCATGATCACCATTTGTATCACCATCATCATCATCTTCTTCGTCTCATCTTCTCAATCATTTTATCTCTCTGGTGTTGCTCCTGTTGATTTTCAAACGGTACGTGATCTTCAAATTTAACTCCTCCATGCGAATTCATTCCGTTTGCTAACTCAGATTGATAGTTATATACGAGAATCAGAACTCAATTTGGGATGTCGTCTGTTGCTCATCATCGTTACGAATTGAAGTTGAAATTACGTTTTAGGGTTTTGTGATTCAGATTGAGAATTGAATTAGATCGTTCTTTTGGGTTTAAACTAGCGATCTGTTTTAACATCTTAATAATATGACATTTGATGTTGTCTGCACTGTTGAAAGTTAGAATTTACTGTAAACTTCTGATGATTGATTAGATTTTGACTGAGCATCTTGTGAGTTGACCCGAGAAAATTGACGAATAGACTCGGACCGTATGGAGACCGATCCTCATCACGCGAGGTCGGTCCGGTCCGGTCCTCGTTTTTCATTTTATTCGGTTTTGGTCCCGGGTCGGTTTGGTCCGGATCTTTCACCTCCTTGACCCATGAATATAATATTGTGTTCCAAATTAATTTCATAAATATCATTCTAAATTTCATTATATCATATTATGCTTTCCTATAAATATAATATTTACCCATTTAATAAGAAATAAAGTAGTTATTTTTGGTTTATTATGAAATGAGTACGTATAATTCTAAATTTTATTATATCATATTAAGCTTTCAAGCATTATAAGTATCATGTTTATCTATTTATCAATTTCATAATAAATAAAAGAAGTTATTTTTAGCTTATTATGAAATTAGTAGATATGATCATTTTTAGTGATTTGAAAGTCTGAATAGGATATTACGAACTTTAAAATTGCTTATATGGAATTATTAACTTTTTGAATGATATACATGTAAAAGTACCCTTATAATTCTTAAGCATCCTATGTTTCTACATGTGATTTGTTAAGAGTGTCAAATATTTCCTCTATTTAAAACAAGGTTGATAACTTGTCATACAAATGTACAATTATGGTTTTCATCTTATATTTGATAATTGGACTATTAGTGTATGTGTGTATTATTAGTTCTTTTCATTCTCTTTAAATCCGTTCATATAATTTTCATGCTTTACATTTAGGGTGATCTGCTTCATGTCAAGGTCAACAAGTTGTCATCTACAAAAACACATCTTCCCTATGACTATCATTACTTGAACTACTGTAAACCCGAACAAATTCAAAACACCATAGAAAGTATTGGCGATGTGCTACGAGGTGATCGCATTGAGAATTCAGTGTATATGGTGAGAATCTTTTCTTTTTTCTCAACCAACCTCATTTTAACTGATTTTAGTGTTTTGGCAACCAACCTCATTTTGGCTTGTATTTTGCGTGTAATATAAAGTTGGCTCCTAAAATCAGAGAAAAAAAAGTATAAAGTTTATCTCTATTTCATGCAGGACGCTCTCTTATTATATGTTTTGATTAAATATCTTTAATCCGACATTTCAGTTTCACATGAGAGAGGAGCTGAGATGCAAAGTTGGTTGTCGAATAAATCTTGACGCTAAATCTGCAAAAATATTTAAGGAAATGATTGATGATGAGTACCGGGTTAATATGTATGCACCACTCATCTTAACTTTGTCATTACTTTAAAATATATTACATTCTAAAGGTGTCAATTTTGACCCATTTACTTACAAAATGGTTCGATTTGAGTTATGTCATATTATATATCTTACATGTTAAACGGGAAAATTAAAAGGAAAGCCAAGAGGAAATCGGGTTAAACGGATTTTGATATATATTGCAGGATTTAGATAACTTACCAGTTGCAGTTAGGCGCAGATTTTTTCATAGTGAGTCAGCCACTTATCAACATGGTTTCCGTGTTGGATTCAAAGGAAGCTATGCTGGTGTAAGTTTTATCTGAGAAAAAGAACAAACTTCACCGATTTAATTCAAAACTGCTACAAATTTATTTGTTTGGTTATATCTTCAGACCACAGATGAAAAATATTTCATCAATAATCACCTGAGCTTCACAGTCATCTATCACAAGAATCTTGAAACCAATTCTGCTCGAGTTGTTGGGTTTGAAGTTACTCCATACAGGTCTGTTTTCACATCCCCTCTTTACCTGGAGGAAAAGCAAGAAATTGTGACACCCATTTACTTATATTGGTTGGAGTAAGGTTATGTTTATTATTAATGATTAAATAAGTAAATCCGAAAAAAGTTATCTAAACAAGAAAAGTATAAAAAGTTAAATTGTAATGGATAAAACCTCCATTTTAAACAAACGTAGCCTGCAATATATATCTCACTTTTAGTGTAGGTCTGAGAAGGATGAAATAAGAACAAACCTTACCTCTATCCCAAAGGTCTATCCATAAAAAAACACACAATCTAAGATATGTATATTTACTGCAAGGTTTTTTGAATTAGGAGGATGTCAATTAACCCTTAATGCATTTAAGATACCAACTTATTTGAAAAACTTGTAAAATTAATAATAATAATAATAATAATAATAAGAGTTATTAAGGATAAATGGGAAATTTAGCAGAATTATAATTATCCACTACTGAAAGGGGACAAGTATTTTTTGGGACTAAACTAAGAAATGTGGACAATAATTTTTAGATGGAGGGACTGTATAAAAAATAAATTAAAAATATTTGGACAAAATGTGTTTGGTCACTCACACACCATTGATATGTCATCCAACCCGCACGACCCACCCGTTTTGCCATCTCTAAATGTGATCATATATACTCAATACTTTTTTTCAGAATGGACAAATTGCATTTGTTAAATTGATCAAAATAGTTGCAGAATAAAAAAATTATCTGACTTCACTGCTAACTTGTGCCACCAGTATCAATCATGAGTACCAAGAGTGGGACGAAAAAAATCCTCATTTAACTACATGTGACCAACATACAAAAAAGATAAATCTAGGGAGCAGTGCACCACAGATGGTTGATAGAGATAACGAGGTTGTATTTACATACGATGTGACTTTCAAAGTACATTCTTGTTATGCCCTGACCTTTGAGATTGCAATTTTAACCGGTTTAGTTATAAATGGGTCAATGTGGGTTGTCTTTTATCTAAAACGGGTCAAACAGAAAGAATAACTAAAAGGTAACGATTTAGATGGGTTGAACAGGCCAAATGCGTTAAAACTACCCCGGAGTCTATTTGTGTTGCATATGACTTTCTACATTCTTTTGTACAAAGATTAAGATTATTATCGTAATATGACCTGTTTCAGTCAACCTGTTACTCAATCCACCCATCTTGCCACCTCTACTGCTCTACATAGCACTTGTCTTTTACTCTTTCCCTTGTGCATTTGGCAATATTTTGGTCTCTTTTTGTTTCCTTTAACTTTTTCAGTTTTCAGGAAAGTGACATTGAATGGGCTTCACGTTGGGACGCCTACCTACTTACAAATGACGATCCACTCCACTGGTTTTCTATCATAAACTCTTTGATTACTATCCTCTTTCTTTCTGGGATGTTAGCCATGATCATTATGAGAAGACTTTACAAAGATATCTCAGGTTATAACCAGTTAGACCCACAAGATGATACTGAAGAAGAAACGGGCTGGAAAGTCATCCATGGAGACGTTTTCCGAGTGCCCGTTAATTCCGAGCTACTTTGTGTTCATGTCGGGGCCGGTGTCCAAATCTTCGGAATGACACTCGCCACCATGATATTTTCTTTATTGGGCTTCTTATCGCCCTCCAACCGTGGCAGTGTTATGACTGCCACGGTCTTTTTATGGGTTTTAATGGGTTTATTCGCGGGCTTCTCCTCGGCACGCCTTTACAAAACACTAAAGGGTACCGAGTGGAAGAAAACCACTTTTAAAACATCATTTATGTTACCAGGTATATCATTTGCGATCTTCTTTGTTCTCAATGCTTTGATTTGGGGAGAAAATTCTTCTGGAGCCGTACCATTCAGCACCATGTTTGTTCTACTGTGCTTATGGCTTGGGATTTCTATACCGTTAGTCTTTATTGGCGGTTACTTGGGGTTCAAGAAACCCGTTATCGAAGATCCGGTTAAAACAAACAAAATATCAAGACAAGTTCCTGAACAACGTTGGTACAAGAAGCCCTTTTTTACAATCCTAATTGGCGGGATTCTTCCTTTCGGGGTGATTTTAATCGAGCTTTTCTTCGTTTTAACATCCATTTGGCTCAACCAGTTCTACTACATAGTCGGGTTTTTATTCATCGCATTTGTGATATTAATAATAACATGTGCAGAAATAGCAATCATCTTGTGTTACTTCCAGTTATGCAATGAAGACTACAACTGGTGGTGGCGGGCTTATTTGACCGCGGGTTCATCGGCTTTATACGTATTTTTATACTCAATTTTCTACTTCATCACGAAGTTGGAAATCACCAAATTTGTTTCGGGTCTTTTATACTTTGGGTACATGTTAATCGCTTCATACGCTTTCTTTACGTTGACAGGTACGGTCGGGTTTTATGCTTGTTTATGGTTTGTGAGAAAAATTTATTCATCTTTGAAGATAGATTGATGTAAAGAAGGAAAACCAAGGGGATGACTACAAATGAAGGGATTAGTGTTGGTTTAATGTTACTTTTGGCTTGTAAGAAATAATATGTGTATCCGTTGTAACCAATTAACGTTGGAACATTCGGGTTATGAACATCTTGGATGATAGTGTTTTGTCGTTTTGATATGTATTTGATTATGTTAGAATGTATAGCGTTTGATTGGTCAAAGTCTACAATTGTCTGTTTTTGTTTTAGCACCAAGCGAATCTAGCCATTGGCAATTTCGCTTAAAGAGTTAAAATTGGCTAATTTCGCCTTGCCCATTTAGGGGCGAAATTAGCAAGTCTCACTCTATAAATGGGACTTTGTGTGTTCATTTAGAGCGCACTTGGAGAGTTTGGAGACTAGAGAGGATGTGGATCAAGGTGTTTGGGTGTGAAACCTTTATACAACCTTGTTATTGATGGAGTGAAGATCAGCGTTTAAATTACATGCATGTGGTTAATATTATTACTAACTGTATGAGTGAAAAATTGTTTCGAGCTATAGTGTTGGGTTGATGAGCTAAAATTTGTGTATCAGATTTCTATATTTATTATGTTTTTATTCATGTCAAATATGTTAATTTTAACATTTTCACTTAAAACCATCAAGATGTAATCCATATATTATGCTTATCTAAACGAATCAGTGCGGCACACTACAAGCATTTATAGTGCCAACTCGGATTTTATGTAGCTTAACCTAGGGATTGTTCGTTTAACAAACAAGTTAAACATGTCAACCCAAACACAAGATGTTTGTTAGGTGGGTTTAAATTGTTTATCGAAAACTTGATTATTTCAATATGATTATTTTCGTATTGTGTTTTGGTTCTTGTAAAAAATCCCATCCTTATTAATTGCCTAGTCATCATGCCTTTACCATATAAGTATATACGTCATGCCTACTGATTTAATTTTTCAAGTCTATAAAGGTAACTGATAACTAAAGTAACTACAATGTACACATGTGTATTGTGCAAGCATATGTTTGCACGCAAATGTATAATACATATGTATCTACATCTTAAACATGGGTGTATACTAGTATACGACAAGCATCCATGCATACATTCATACATCCATGCATACATACATACGACAAGCACACATGTTAGCTGGTTTTTTCCATTAACATCTATCGTGTTGGCACCCACAATAGGCCATGAGATGTTCTCATGCACTCTACTTGCTTTTGTTGTGGTTTTTAGTGTCCCTGAATACCAAAAATAATAGTATGACGGATTATGAGATGTTCCCATGCTTGATAATGGATTAGCATTTGTATGGTCGGCTTATAAACAAACAAACAAACAAACCCAGTATATCCCACTTAAGAGCAGGGTCTGGGAGAGGTAGGTGGTGGCGAGTCTTTCCTTTATCTTGGGAGATAGAGAGATCACTTTCAAAGAGACCCCCGACTCGTATGGTCGGCTAATAATGACTAGTTATTATGGCTTTGTGCTAGAGAATAATCTGTTGTAGTTGAAATTGATGATGATTTTCAGACAGCATAATAAACTTTTGCCATTACCAATGTAATAACACCGCATACCTTGGCGTCATCCTTACCCTCCCTGTGTTATACAATCAATATGTTTAGGGTTTGAAACTCGTTATGGCAACTAAACACTATTGTAATGGGTGTTGAGTGACTTTGCCCCAAGGGATATAACATGAGATGATGAAACTATGTATCATTTGTATATGCATTCCTAACAACACTACTTTCTAAAAATAATGGCTTACAACACATTAGTTCCTTTGATTTTTATTCTTGCAAATGTAAACCTAAAATAGGGTACTTAATGTGTTAGCCACAATATCATACATGTTAATGTACCTAAAAGCTTAATATCAATTGTTTCCATCCAAGAGTGTGGGTAGATAATCACACTCACTCTCAAAGATTTCGTCTTACGTTGTCGGTGTGAGTCTATTTGAGTTCTTTGAAAGCTAGTGTTCTTTTTTATATCTACGGATCGAGTATTTCATCACTACACAGAATAATTCATATGCCCCTATCATACTCCATCTTAAGAAAGTCCTCTACCTCTCTAAAGTTGAGCCATATGATTTGGTGGCATGCTTAAAAGGTCACATATGAACTTGTCACACCATCATCAAGCTAATGTCACTTTGCTTTTTTAGTTTTCAATATACGTGATATGATATGTTGTTTACATTTATCTTTCCCATCTAATGTTAGGTTGTTACATGATAATGTTAGTCCCGCATCTGTGATAACACTAGATGTTATGAGCAGATACGAGATATAATATAACATATATTGATTTAACAATAAACTCATAAAGTTTATGATAAAAAATTCTCATTATGGTAAGAACACAAGTTACAGACCTTGTTTATAGCGGAAATAAAAACAAGCTACCTATGAGAAATGATAAATAAATAGACATAACCGTAGGTGATAGTTTTAGGCTCACCTAATATACAACAAGAATATATCTTACATAAATCTTAGGCATAGAACATCCAGCTTGTGGCTTGAGCTTCATTTTTGGTGAGGATGAATATCAAGGACTCGAGGTTGAATCTGTAATCTGATGATATGATAAAGAGTTACCTAAAGATCAGTAAATATTTCATGTTTGGGTCCATCATATGTTGTCACACCTTGATTTGAGGACATCATGAGTGTGTTTGATTTCATGAATATGGGTCCCAAATTATTAATTTAGAAACTCTTCAAAGTTTTAAACTAATGAAGATTTTCAGTTGTCTTTTGATTTCACAAATAATCTACAATATTTCATGCTTGGGTCTACTATACGTTGTCACACCCTTGTTTCACGACACCTCAGGCATATGAGCCGAAGCAGTTGGTATCGATCATGAATATGGGTCCCAAATTATTTATTTAGGAAATCTTCAAAGTTTTTAATAAATAGAAGATTACACATTCAGTTTCTTAAGCGGGAGGTATTTCACATTCAGTTTTTAATAAACATGGTTCTTTTGATCTCACAAATTATAAACACTATCGATAAATATTTTGTGTCAATCTAAGATAATCAACGCTATTGGTTGATTACACATTCAGTTTCTTACGCAGGAGGTATTTCAACACTTGAGGTTAATTCTAACATTCGTATCTAAAATAAGGATTTTGAAAATCATTAATAATTTATATTGTATTCAAAATTTGTTTAAATACAAGATACGCAATAGCTATGAAAGTTTAACTAAAGGGTCTTCATGTTCTTCAAGGTATCCAAACATATCAAAAGTTTAACTTGACCATGACTCTATTGTATCTATTGTGTATGTTGGTTATGTGTACAAATTCACCGAACTAGACTTGACATGAACCCTGTTATGTTTTCTAAAGTTTGACTTAACAATCCGTCCGTAATATGTTTTGTTTTTCTGAAAATATATATTTATATAAAATAAATATAAACAATGTACATATTCAAAATATTATACATTCATTTTTAGGGGGAAAATAGCTTCATAAGCATCGTAATTTGGGTAATAATAATACATTATTTTTATCATAGAAATACTCAAAGACTTTCCATACTCAAGAGATGATCAAAATTCCACAATTTAATATTTTTTAATAAAATCACAAGGGCATTTATTTAAATAATCCCAAAAATTGTAACTTTTTATCAAAACGTACAAAATTTACCATTAATGCTAGTCCTTTCTGTAAACATAAGAAACATATTAATTATATGCTAATTTACAAACAAAAAAAATGGACCATGAGAATGGGTCCATCCGAAATTGTTTTATTTAAAAATGGCTACAACCTTTGAAATTATTTTTTCAAAATTCAGGAGGTGTTTTAAATTGCTTATTTAAACCGTTTATTATAGAGGTAAAATAACTAGAATTTTAATAATCAGTTTGAATAAACACGTTAACTATTTATAAGAGTTACAAATTAAAAATAGACCAATATGATTTGTTGGCAAACCGACCCAAACCATTTTGTCCCATAGCAAAAGGACCTGTTTCAACCAAAGATATCTCAAATTATAACCAATTAGACCCGGCCATAGGATGATGATTTAGAAGAAGAAACCAAAGAACACTTAATTTACACAAGAAGAAAACCACTTTTCGACACCATGCAGTTTGTTCGATCTTCTGTGCTTATGGGTTATGGGTCATGATTTCTTTACCGTTAGTCCTAGCTTATTAATGGTGGTTACTCGAAACTCGTTATCGAAGATCCCGTACGTTAAAACAAACAAAATCCCAAGACAAGTTCCTAAACAACCCTGGTACAAGAACCCCAATATTCAATTCTTGTTGGTGGAAATCTTCCTTTCACGGCGTTTTCATTGAGCTTTTCTTCCTTTTAACATCCATTTGGTTCAACTACGTAGTCGGGTTTTTATTCATGCATCGCGTTCATGATATTACTAATAACGTGTGCAGAAATAGCAATCGTTTTGTGTTACTTCTAGTTATGCGGTGAAGACTAGAACTTGTGCGGTTGGTTCATTTGATCGTGAGTTCATCAGCTTAATTTATACGTATTTTTATAGTCAATTTTTATACTTCTTCACCAAGTTGGAAATTACCAAATTTGTTTCGGGTCCTTTATACTTCTAGCCATTGATAATTGATTTCTTTAAAAAAGGGCAAAAAAGGGCTAGTCGATTGTCAAAGTTTTCATCTAGACTCGACTATAGTGATTCCCGCCTCAAAACTTCATTGGCTCATATAATACCAAAACACAATATATTTTTTTTTTCATAAAATGGGGGCCCTTATATTTAGGGGGCTCCAAGACCGATGCGTCACAAATTACACTATAAAGCCGGCGCTACTTTGAAGTTAGATTAATGTAAAGAAGGAAAACCAAGGGGATGACTACAAATGAATTGAAAGGAGCGTTGCGAGTTTAATGTTACTTTTGGCTTGTAAAAAACAATATTTGTGGCTATAATAAGCAGTATATGAATGACAAATTGTGTCGGGTAGAGTCTTGGGTTGACGTGTTGAATTTAGTGAACCAGATTCATGTATTAATTCATGTCAAGTTAATTAATTTTAACATGCACACTTTAACCAACTAAACTGACATGATTCTGTTCATTTGTTTATCTACACGAGTCGGGACACTTTAAACATATATCGATGTCAACTCTGATATTATATAACTTAACTTGTGCATCGTCCATCTAACAAACAAGTTAAATATATCAATCCAAACATACATGTTTACTAGACGAATTTAGGTTGTTAACTCAAATCTTGATTATATTCATATAGTATTTCAGATTTTGTCATGAATTCACAACTTATTGACTATCATGTCAGCTGATTTAATTGTTCTAGACTTTTAAGGTAATTAATTATTGTAGAAACTACAATGTATGTCTATATGTGCATGTATATGTTTGCACACACATGCATGTATACACATCACACATGCATATATATATGTGCATGTACATACTTAAACATGGATGTTTTCACATGCTCACACACACAAGGTGGTTCGATTGTATAAAAAAACAAGTTATTGCTTAGGGGCCATGTATTTTTGGGGACCTTAACTTTCTTGATTATATACTACATCGTACTTCAGTTTTCGATCATTTGAATATGGTTTGTAATTTTTTTGTCTCGTTAATATATGAGAAAGTGTTTGGTTAAGAACTTGTTATTTATCGTTGCGATTTTTGTATGTTTCTCAATTATATTTTAACAGATTACTTGAGGCCTTCGTTTAACTTTTAGTTTTTGTCAGAAAGAGCATATAATCAGTATATTAAAAATATTTTGTTTCACTAAATCTCACTTCAACGTTGATAATTGTGATTTGTGCATTTTAGAAATCCTTTACAATACATTGTTTTATCATATTTCATGTGTTAACATCTTAGAAAAATAATATACACTAGTATTAAGCCCATCGTTTTACGACGGGAGGCGTAAAACCATATCAAGTAGGATCAATGTCACATCATCTTCAGCGACCATCAGTGCCGGAAAAGCTTGTATTAAAAAGAAAAAAATTAAAAAAATAAAACCGAATGAAAAGTTTATGTAAAAATATTGAACTATGCACATGAAACGTAAAGCATTAAAACAATAATTAAATCAATGTAGGACCCACACTTTATAACGGAACTGTTAAACGTGCAAAAATAGACGTAATAATGTTGAACCGGTAAGCTTCAAAATTTAGACCAAAATGTAAGACGATAATTTTGTAAAAGATGAAAAGCATAGAAGACTGAAGTTGAAAGTGAAAAATTATAAGGTTAAATTGTAAAAGATATAAAAGTATTGGTTTTAAAATAAAAAATTAAAAGAATTTGATCGGTACTATATGCATAAAAAATGTACATACAAGTTAGTAATTAGTATATACTAGAATTAAAACTCCCCGCGTTGCGGGGGAGCGTAAAACAGTATAAAATAACACCAATGTCATACCACTGTTAACGATCATCAACACTGAAATTGTGATGTGTTATGTCACACCCCCGCTGAGAGCGGAAACACGGGGATGTAACGAGACGGCATCGTCATAACACATTGTAAACAATAGAGATGCAATATAAATAAATGATGGTAAACGTGTCATGACGACACCCGACACAAAGGAGACTTGTGTCGTGTTTAGTTAATATTCATGACAACATAGCCATAAGCATAAACATTGTATTTGAATCACATAACCAAAAATATTATTATTGTAATTTAATTCCCACAACCCGGAAACAAGTATCCAAAAGAATAATTGTATGTAATCAGACCAACAATGTTTCAAAAGAATGTTTGCCAAATATTGTATAGTCTCAAAAATGCATCCTAGGGTCTCCACTAAGGCAACACACCTAGATCTTCAATTAGCATTGTCACCTGAAAAGATATGTTCAAAATGGTCAACAAAATTATTGGTGAGCTCGCAGGTTTAAATAGTAAGCAAATTGATGCTGCATAATATTTTTGCGGAATACCGTGAATACAGTTATAAGTAAGAAAAATCACATAACAATGAGCTTTACAACCAAACCTAATGACGTGCACACAGAATCTTGTCGGAATATATTCACCCAAGGGCCCGTTCCTGGCCACTGTTGTGACAACCCGAGAAATATTTTTTTTTATTATTTATTATTATTTTATTTTTATGATAATTTTAAGAATTTACAATATATATATAAATATATACATATATATATATATTCTCATTTATTATTAAGGAATAATAAAATAGATAATGTGAATAATAATAATAATAATAATAATATTATTATTAATGAGATTAGTAATAATATTAATAATAAAAATAATTTCTAAAAATTTATTTAATTTAATTAATTGATTTATAAAGTCCAGGGGTTAAAGTGTAATTCCTGAAACTTGATTTAAAACATAAAAACAACAATTTAAAATAATCAAAACCTCAGGGGGGTAATATGTAAATATCCCAAACCACCCGCCCATCCCCTTCGTTTTTCCGGCCGG
>BJCN01113128.1:365-10587 GCA_018326445.1 Flaveria brownii
AGATACAATAAGAGAAGGAGTGTGTTTTTTGGTGGTGGGTGTTATGGAGATGGCGGTACTTGTGATGGTGATGGTGGTTCTGCTGGTGGTGATGTTTAGGTGTGGTTGTGGTGGTGAAGGATAGATGCGAGATATAGTAGGTGTGTGTACGTTTGGTGGGAGATGTTTGGTAAGGTGAAGATGAAGATGAAGAATGTGTTTATGGTCAAGTTGGGTGGGTCTCATATTTGTTTTTATTTTTTAAATTTTGAAGGGTCGTTTTGCATTTTCATAAAATATTTAACAGAAATACTAACGGTGTTATTATTCAGGAGCAAGTACATGAAAAAATAAAAAGTCAGGGGACATAGTGACGTTTTTAAACTTTAGGGATGCAACTAGTTGTTTTTGAGAAAGGTCAGATATGTAAATAGTAATTTACTCTTTTTTATATAATATGACGTGATTTTTCCAAAATCTATTAAGATTTATCATTAATAATTGTAAATTATTTTCATTAATATATATCATTACTTTTTTACTCTGTGTGGCAAGAGTATATAAGCTAGTTGTTAAATAAACATACTTTTGTAGGACCTATTTTCTTAACAGCTTTGATTGACATTGGTAGAAAATGATTTTTTACTAATGATGCTTTACGTTGACGGAGTAATCCGAATACCTAAAATTATAATCGTAGTTTGATCATAAAAGTATCAGTCACATTGACTCCGCCTCTGTGAGTTAATAATCAATCCTAATTGAATAAGTTATAGAGAATCCCCAATCCTCTACATTATACACACACAAATATTATCATATAATAATACTCTTTGGACAACAATGTAATTTTAATGTTTTCTTTAAGAGACTTAAGAAAATTATTATTGCATTTGGTACAAGTGATTATGTATAAATAGCTTATTATTTATAACTTTATCTCTCCATATAGTAATATACATATGTTGCTATCTCACATTAGCTAAACAAGAAAGCAAAATGATAGTTCAACACCTATAAACGAGTATATATAGACATGAGAGGAAACAGGCTCATGATTTGTGCATCCTTTGTCGTGCAAATCCATGAAAAATATCAATTCCAGTTAAAATTTTAAAATTTTATCTTTTTCCTTTTTGAATTTTTTTGATTCATCTTTGGTTTATATGGTTGGGTTTAAGTTTGATACATTTTTTTGAAATTTAAAAATTTATGTTATTCGGTTTATAATAGTCTATTTATATTTTACCAGTTGAATCCATTAGTTTTTATATTCAACTTCAAATCCTAAAAAAATTAGATTTAAAAGAGAGACAACTTTTGTACGTCATTTTGGAGGACATCAACAATTCTCTTATACCAATTATAACTTAATTATATAATTACTTAAAGACAGCTCTCTAAGAGTTAGAAAAAATATTATCCCCTCGCATAGTGCGGGTGTACATTACTTTATAAAACATTTGAGATCGACAATTTTATAATTTCATTAAAAGTGTTAGAAAATAGTGATTGCATTTGGTACAAGTGTTGATGTATAAATAACTCACCATCTATAATTTCATCCCACTAATGATTATTTTTTCTATCCTACATTGGCCAAGCAAAAAGACCAAACAGGATTTAACTATTATTCATCGGGTTAGGGAATAACCGTACAATTCAATAAAGTCGGTTGAATATATGGTAATCAGATTAGTGGCACTAGAGGTTTATGGTTGAACAAGTTAAACTAGCCAATCTAGTTTGGTTTTCTAAACACTTAATGTAATTAAATGGAGTGAGCGTTATCTCATCACATAGCATGGAAGCATTTGAGATGTCCATGCTATGTGATAGGCAATTTGAAAATTTTAACAAAATTTTAAGAGACGTAAGATAAATGTTATTGTGTTTTATAGAAGTGTTGATACATAAAACATAGGTTAGCACAATATAGGAGTGCTAGCTAAAGAAGTGTTGATAAATGTATTGTATTTCATAGAAGTGTTGATACTGATAACCACTCCATGGAAAACAACATTAATGATGTCACACACTTATTGGATCAAGCTTCTCTTGATAAGTGTGCTGATGTGGTGGGTGATACTCAATCATCAAAGCTAAATTTCACCAATTTAGATCTATTTAACCAACTTGTTATGACTCCTCAACTGAGAATCCACAAGTTCCATCCCACCACAAACATCATTGGAGATGTTGAGAAAAGGGTGAGAACAGGAGGGCAAACTCATGACAAAAATGTTTGTCTTCACTCATGTTTCTTGTCTCAAATTAAGCCTAAGAAGATTGATGAGGCTTTGAAGGATGGAAGTTGGGTTGAAGCGATGCAAGAGGAGCTTCTTCAGATTAAAAGGCAAAAGATTCGGAACCTATGTCGTCTTCCTCAAAGGAAGACCATAGTAGGTACCAAGTGAGTTTTTAGGAACAAGAAATATGATAGAGGACTTGTCATCAAGAACAAGGAAAGACTAGTTGTTCAAGGATACACATAAGAAGAGGCGATTGACTACACAGATATTTTTGCTCCGGTAGTAAGACTTGAAGCTGTTAGGATATTCCTTGCTTTTCTTGCATCCAAGGATTTCAACGTATACCAACTTGATGTCAAGTGTGCCTTCTTATATGGGGTGATTTATGAGGAAATGCATGTCTAACAACTACCTATCTTTATAGACCCAGATCATCCTGCATATGTCTGCAATCTTGATAAAGATCTTTATGGGCTGCCCCAAGCTCCAAGAAAGTGGTATGAGACACTATCTCAGTACCTTGTTCAGCATGGCTACAAGAGGGGTACTATTGATGGAACACTATTCATTAAAGGAATAGAGAATGAATTGATGTTGATTCAAGTTTATGTAGATGACTTTATCTTTGGATCAAATACCTGCTCTATAAATACTTTAAGAATCTGATGAAGAATAGATTTGAAATGAGTGCCATGGGGAAACTCAATTTCTTTCTAGGAATTCAAGTAAAGCAGGTTGACAATGACATCTTCATAAACCAGTCAAAGTATATACAAGACATACTTACCAGATTTCATTTGAGTGAGTGTAAGGTTGCAAAGACACCCTTAGCAAGAAACCACTCTCTAGAACTTGATCTTGAGGGGAGTTTATTGATGAACATCTCTACAGGGCTATGATTGGGTCCCTCATATACCTCACAACCAGCAGGCCTGATATCATGTTTGCTACATGTATTTGTGCAATATATCAAGCCAATCCCACGATGTCACACCTGGTTGTTGTCAAGAGAATTATCATATATCTCAAAGGTGCTCCCAAACTAGGCCTTTGGCATCCAAAGAATTCTGACTTTAATCTGAGGGATGTCAATTTCTTGGTGGAAGGATAGTCTAATAGCAATGCAAAAAACAATCCTATGTGTCTGCATCAACTGCTAAAGCCGAATACATTGCTACTCTAAGCTACCGTGCTCAAGTTCTTTGGATTTAGAATCAGATGCTAGACTATGGATTCAACTTCAAAGAGACTCCTATCCATATAGACAACAATAGTGTTATATCTATTATAGATAATCCTGTGCAGCACTCAAAGACAAAACACATCAACATCAGGTATCATTTGATTAGAAATAATTTTTAAAAAGGACTGATAAAACTAGTTAAAGTAAACACAAATAAATAATATCCTGATCTTTTTACAAATGCTTTTGATAAGCAGAGATTTAAGTATCTTTTATTAGCTATTCGGATGATTAACTTTGAGTATATTTTCTTGAACTAAACTCAAGATTTTTTTTAATATCTGTGTCTTAAGTTGTCTATGTCATCACCTATATAAGCCCACTTTACTTTGAAAGAAATTTTTCAAAATGATATTCCTTAGATTTCTGAAAATTTAAGATATATTTTCTTTTGGAACACATTAAGTTGAGTTTGAAAGAACATTATCTCTTCAAATCCAATAACTACTTCTAAGACATTTACCTTCGGAAGAAATTCTAATACATCTTCCTAAACTTAAATATCTTCTAAGTACTTATATGTTTTGAAGGATAATTTTCTTCCAAAAGCAATTAAGCCTCGGAAGCTTTGTTCACTCTTGAATAAAACTTCTGAGATTCAATATCTTTCGAAAATAAATATATCTCTGAAATACAAAATACTATAAGTATTTTTCTTGTGAAACAAATTTTTATCAAGCTAAGTAATATCTTCCGAAGTCAAATTGGCTTCACAAGTTTTCTCAAAACTTCCAAAGACAAATTACCTTCGGCAGATTTTTGACTTCCAAGAAAACTACCTTTCTGGTACTTTTTCAGAGGTGGGACCGACATCCGGATTTCAAAGTTTATCCTTTTGTATTAACTTTTTCTCAAATTCAATTCATACAAATATACCTTTAACGGTTCTGCCTCTTTCACTTTCTTCTTCATCTACAAATGTTCATAACCTAAATTCTCCCACAAGCCGTCTTTGTTCTTACCTTACTTCATTTCGAAGCTACTCTAAAATAGCCAACCCTGATCCCCGAAACCATCCTGATTTTTTCATGCAGTTACACATGCAACACAACTAAGTTGCTCTGTTAACATCTCGGAAAGATCCAGGTTTCTCAGATATCTATCATTTCTTAGATCTCTCAAACTACCTCATTACACTCACTATAGACCCTCCGCTTTATAAAGATCAACTCCTGGAGTTCTAGATGACCTACAAGAGGTCATCTTGGATGGTGATAAGGCACTATCTTTCATAATACAAGGGAGGACAATTTTCATCACTCCAGCCACCATCAACTCTTATATGAGGCCGGATGATGAAGAAGGAGAATTGTCTTTTCCAAAATTTATTGTAAACAATTTATTTCAGTAGATGGGCTATGAAGGGGACTACTCAGTAAGAACCTTCAAAAAGGGTAAAGTTTCCTCATAACGAAAGTATCTCCTCCATGTGGTCATCCATTCTGTATCCAACAAGCGTGGAGGTTGGGACCAAATTCTTGAGGACTTATCTTACATAGTCCATGGAATGGTTCAAGGGGTCAAGTTTAGGTACTCTCAATTTGTTTATACAAACTAACTTGAAAACTTGAACTCCTTAAAGCATTACATGTTCCCTAGATTGTTCAACATATTTTTAACTGTGAACTGGGCTCACTAATTAAGGAAAACGGGTAACACTCTTAAACTGGGACAGATAAAGCCTGACATCATTGAGACAATGAGAAAGTCCGTTGTTGACTTCTCGGGGGTAGAAATAGCCCTTGTCCCAAATATGTTAAATCTCATTGTTTAAGGTGACAACATGGCAACACAAGCCAATGTTGATCCCACACCTTCTATAGAGGCACCACCCACACATCCACATATCACCTTCACCTACTTAAGAAGATCCAAATGAACCCCTGTAGAAACTACTCAGGATGTGCAGGCCCCCATACACTCACCCATTAAGGATGAAATGGACACTAGAGCTCCCATTTCTCCTGAGGAGCAGACCACACCCATCATTTCTTTGATCAGTGCTGAGTTTCCTCATGCTTAGACTGATGAGCTAGGGTCAATAATCAGCAACTTGAGATCACCGATCTCGAGGGCAAGTTAGCTGGTAGACCTATAAAGAGAACTCAACCAGGCCCATTAAAACCTATAGATGTGGTGGACCTAACCCTTAGCTCCCATGTGCAAGAGGGTGATGCTACCAAAAACGGGGAGAAAGTTCTACCTACAATCACTGAACCTGGGAGTTTTTTCCAGAGTATGGACATAAAGGACTTACCACCCTCACTTATAGTTGTCCATACTCACCAACCTCCTCAGGTCCATATTGATGTGGACTCACTTATTCAAAGCTTGTTTGAGTATGGTATACCAAGGGCAATGCCTACTCCATCTTATCTTGCTGAAAATCAAATAGTGAGATGCAGGTATGATATTGAAAGGAGAGCACTGGTAATCTCTAGGTCTCAGGGACAAAGAAATTTTCAACTTCTAAAACCTGAGATACTATGAGACCTATATAGTTGACCTCCCACTTTCCAACCCAAGTCAAAGCAGGCAAGCTACAAGGTTAGCTGATAGGATTCAAGACAGGGTGCTTGAAAAGTTCAAGAGGAGAACCAAACTATATAGACAAAAGCTAGCAGGCAAGACTGTTTGTCAACTAAATGTTGAGGTGGACCCTAAAATTAGCTTCGAGTGAAAAAGCTTGGCTGAAGGCCTAGTAGTTGAGCTTGTGAACCTTGAGACTAGAAGTGCTTTAGCACCCATTACCCTCACTGAAACATCAGCTGGTGAAGGTGTCTCAGAATCTCTCTCTAGCAAGTGCTCAAGTGCAGCACCTAGCAATGAATGCCAAAGCTCTCTCAACCCTGAGTCACACAGGCCTATGAGTGATAAAAGGAAGAGAAAAAAGGACCTCTGAGGATATTGAGGATGTGGAAAGAGAGAGGAAGAGGAAGATAAGGGGAGAGAGTTCAGGTGAGACCCCTGGCTTCATGAAAGCTGTAATCAGGGCTACCCCCAGTCCAAACACTTAAGATGATGAGTTAAGGGCATCCAGATTGAACTATCTAGGGATAAGAAATTATAATATTGATAAACTCGTCTCTCTTTCCATAGAAAAACTAAATGAACCGGCTGATAATGAGTTGTCAAAGGAGAGAAAGGAGGTTGAGGATACAGAATTGCTCCTCAAATTCAAGTACGAAAGGAGAAGGACAAGACTATAAAGCTGCTACTCTCTCCCTAGTTCAGGAAAGCTCTAAGAAAGAACCTGCGGCTACTGAGCAACAAACTAAAGTAGGTAAGGAACAAGACAGACAAAACATGATAACCTACCTAAGTGCACAGGTCCTATCAGGCAACATAACTCCTTCTCTTATCATATGAATATATTGAGTTTGAATGCCTCAAGCAGCTTAAGCAACAAGTATTAAAAGAGCAAAAAACTGCTAAGAGGCTACAAAGTCAAGAGCCACCATCAAAGCAAATCTAAAGAAGTCTTCTGATAAACAAAAGATGGTGAGCTTCTTGAAGTTGTATGGATTCTTTGAAAGGAGACTTGGTCCAATGTCTCTATCCACCATAGATGAACACATTAGAGTGATTAAGCAAAAGATAAAAATAGTTAGCTTGTTGACTTGAATTCTCCACCAAGTTAGGTTGCACCTGAAGTTGAGGTCAAGGTTGAACCACAAGAGACAACACAACCTTGACCTAGTATTGCATCATAACCAACTTCATCTTTTAATCCACAGCAGGATCCTGATCCTTCTCCTTCTGAACCTGTGAAGGACAAGGACCCAACTAAGGAAGACAAATAAGAACAATTTGGTAATGCATGCCAGTCTCTTCAGTTAAAACATAAAAAAAGGAAAAGGATCGCCATTAGAAGGGACAAGAAGAAAAAGAAGAAGTCTAGAGCATCCAACTCTGTACCTCAGGATTGGTCAGAACATCCTGAGGCTGCTCAAGAATAGGCTACTTAACAAAGTCCAATTATAATAAAGCCTTTTGTTCTGAGAGACCCATCTTGTCTTAAGTGTTTGCTACTAACCCAAACAGATTGTATGTCACTAAAGATCAAGGAGGTCAAGACATTTACTTCTGACAAAACATTCTTGATCTCCCTCTACATGATCTCTTGACATGAGGAGATACTTTGAGAGTCTGAGGAATCCTGACCAACTGATGACGAAGGGAATTGTTTTGATTCTAATGAGGACTGACAACAGATGAAGATCAAGAATCAAAGGTCTCTTCAGTTTTGGCAGCATCAGCCTAGGGGAGTTTGTAAGGATCACATTTAGAGACTGATGCAACCAAAGAACAACTCAAAGAACTCTCAGCACATGGTTGTGAAGTACTAGGAAGGTACTTCGGAAGATTTGATATAACTCAGTGAATTATGCTAAGTATCAAATCTTTTGAAGCCAAGGACCAAATCTTCCGAGCCAAAGATGAAGTCTTCTGAAGCTTCAAAGGCAAAGTCTTTCGAATCCAAAGATTGATTTCTTCCGAAGACAGAGACGACATGCTTTTTCTAAATCACCTTTTGACAAAAGCTAAACAACTTTTCTTTGCTACTTCTAAAGACTCGCCAACTTATATGAGTTGGTGAAAAGTCCTTACTTTTATCAAACTGTAGATTAAGATATTTTGTCTGTAAATTTCTATACTTGTACTTTTATCCTTTTTGTAGTAGATAAGGATGTGAGTTATGGCATGTCATAGTCACTAGTCAAAGGGCAATCTGACTTTTGACTCTATATTGATCTTATTGTCTAGATTAGTGTTTTTAGTTGGCCTTCAAAGTATGTCCGATTATAGGATGTAGTATAAAGTGTCTTAAATAACTTTATCATTGGATAAGCTTTATAACACTTGTAAGAACTTGAGAGCATTATACATCATTCTTGAAAATCATATTTGAGTGTTTTTGTTTTTGTTCTTCTTACTTGTGTT
Source organism: Flaveria brownii (assembly GCA_018326445.1). Lineage (NCBI taxonomy): Eukaryota > Viridiplantae > Streptophyta > Magnoliopsida > Asterales > Asteraceae > Flaveria > Flaveria brownii. The sequence continues at coordinate 8,784 of BJCN01113128.1, forward strand.
CATAGTTTCATACTAACCAGTTCCCTATTTGATCTGCTAAGTGTTCTAAGTCTCTCCTTCTTGTGAAACTATTGCATTGACCCCTTCAATGGTCCTGCACACATTGATGTACCCCCATCCATATTAACCCAATACTTAGCCAACAAAGACCATTGCTTATCCACATTGGTTGGGAGTCACCCATATGGACTAATGGTCATGCACAATAGATAACCATCATCCGCTATCATGCTACTTGGAATATTTAGCCATATGCCTATCTATAATTCAAGTTTAAGGGATTCATACTTAGTTATACCTATATTTATAAATCAAGTCAAGGCTTCAAAAATGGATATTAAGGTGATTATCCTTTTACCCAAAGTCTAGTTTTGGGCTAGCAATCAAAGGCTTGTTATGTGCTTTCATTCAAAGGTTCGATTTGTGCAACAATTCAAAGGTCTGCTCTATGCTTACAATTTAAAAGTCTATTTTGTGCTAACAATTTAAAGGTCTACTCTGTGCTTACAAATCAAAGGACTACTTTATGCTAACAATTCACTAGCATTCTTTATGCTAGCAATCAAATGTCCGCTTTGTGCTAGCAACTCACTAGCCTGCTTTGTACAAGAAACCATGGTAGCTTGCTTCATGCTAGCATTCATAATAGCTAGCTTAGTGCTAGCAGTTCATAGCCTCGCTTAATTGCATGGCATGATCACTATATGTTAGTTATTATAAGTTATGATAATTAATAAAGTTTTCTACTGTGATCATTCTTCAAAGTTTCTATGGACTTATGACTTATTATTCTAGAATTAAAAACTAAAACTCATTCAATAACTTTGACTTTTAGTGTGCATATGAGGTAAATCCATGGTTGGTTGAGTTGATGATGATTGGGCATGGAGAGGTACATAGATCAAAGACTTGCATCCCGTCTAATGATTTTCTATGATTATGAATGTTAATATGAATACCATGTGATGTAATAGTTTAGCTAAACATGACTTGGTTATTGACTAAGTTTTTATGTTTTTGTTGTTTAATAAATGAAATTTTGAGTTTAAGAATTATGGTTATGTTCATGAAACTAATTATGAGGTTGCCCGGAAGTAGGGTCTTACATATCATAGTCTAAGTATAAATCTTCTACAATCGTCATGGACCCGAACAACCAATCCGAGGAACCCGTTCATCCAAACCAACTTGTTTATCCAACCCATACAAACACAACCCACATTTTTTTTACAACACCGAATGTTATCACCCTCAAATGGAACATGTTGCTACACGAATCCTAATCGAGAGATTAAGACCGAGGAGCAGTGCAAAGATGGGATTATGACCACGGATTCGAGTTTGACAGGATGCGGCTGGGTTTTGCTTTGACTGAGCTGGGCTTCGGCTGAATCAGCACTTCGGCTGAACTGGGCTTCGGCTGAACAACACTTCGACTGAACTTGGTTTCTGCAAGACAGAAACAACACCGTGAGCCTCGCCACGGGCAGAAGGGATTTCTCCCCGTGACCAACCTCCGGCGTGAGAATAAGTATTTGTGTTGATACGAATTTGAAAGGTAGAGTTAACAAGTAAGTAGTTTGTAGTGAGTTAGGATGAGGATGTGTTGTGAATGTACCTGAACCTCCGTATTTATAGTGACTTACGTATGTCAACTTCCTCCATGTAAATCTATTTCGAGACATCTGGAGTGGTGACATCTAGACTGAGATTCCTTGGTTACTGGAGTCGTTTCCCTTTTTATGTAAAGGGTTTTCCCCTTAATATTAATGTTGTTTGTCTTCTACAGTTGACTTGCTTCCTA
>BJCN01113162.1:0-11181 GCA_018326445.1 Flaveria brownii
GAGGATTCGGATAAACGGGATTACCTAAGGAATCCTCTACTACTAAAAGTCACTGTTTATGACTATTTTGAAATCAATTAACGATGTAGTACTTTGTAAAAGCTTTTATGATGAAATTCGATATCTCTTTTGAATGTTTCCGCTGCAACGTTTATTTAAAATATTTGTAAATGTACGTTTTACGAGCAATGATTGACCAACTATGAGGTGCGCGGGAACGGGGCCTTATAAGATCTGGCAATGAGGTGTTTCCTACCACATTAGCACACTTATCAAGAGAAGCTTGATCCAATGAGTGTGTGACATCATTGATATGTTCATCTATGGAGTGGTTATCAGCATCAAGAAATTCTTGATCACTGTCACCATCGCTATTTCCTCCTACATTTAAAGCTCATTTATTTGAGTTTTATGTCTCTGAGGTAGAATTTGTAGGCACCTTAGATGTATCAGCTTGATTTGTCATTGTTGTGCTGATAGGAACTTTATTTGTAAGGTTAGTTACCACTGGAGCTGAGTAGTAGTCTTGCTTGGTCTTCTTAGCTCAAATCTTGGGTCAGGATCTCCTGGTGATAAATTACCTGTAGATTCTGAAACATTCTCACAATATTTGTTAAAAAGTTGGTAACTAAATCAAGATCAAATAGCCAGTCGGGACTAGAACCTTTCACATAGGGAGTGTGCTCATTGAAGATCACATTGGCTGATTCTTCAACTACTCTAGTTCTAAGATTGTATACTTTATAAGCCTTAGCTTAGGAAGAGTATCCAATAAAGTAACCATTATCTAATTTCTTAGAAAACTTGGTTACCTGATCTTTGGTATTCAAGATGGTGAAAGGAAATCCAAATGATCTGAGAAAACCAATAAAAGATCTCCTTTTGTGCCATAGTTCATAAGGAGTCTTACCATGAGTCTTAACTATTAAAACTCTGTTCTGCATATAGTAGGCAGTGTTGACTGCCTCTACCCAGAAGGTGATGGGTAGTTTAGAGTCAAATAACATGCTTCTTGTAGCTTCAATAAGTGTCATGTTTCTCCTCTCAACAACAACATTTTGCTGAGGAGTCCTAGGAGCACTATATTATCTTATAATACCCTTTTCATCCTAAAATATGCCAAGGATTTGGTTCTTGAATTCAGTTCCTTGATCACATCTTATGGTCTTGACCTTATGATCACTTTGATTCTTAATTTTCAGAATGAAGTTCTTCAAGATCTCAGGAGTCTCATCCTTAGTTCTGAGGAAGAAGACCCAAATGAATCTTGTGAAATCATCATGATCACTAAACTATATGAGGTCCTTCCTAGGCTTATTACATTAGTGGGGCTAAATAGATCAATGTGTAATAAGTGTAGGGGAGTAGTGATGGAGGTCTTTTCCTTTGGCTTGTGAGACACCTAGTGTTGTTTCCTTTTTAGGCATGCAACACAGTGATCATCACTTGTAAACTCTTTCTTTGGCATTCTAGTTACCAAATCATTCTTAATTAACTTATTTATGTTCTTAAAGTTTACATGGCATATTCTTTTATGCCAAAGAAAAGACTCATCACTATTTGCTTTACATAGAAAGCAAGAAACTTCTCCTGAGGGAGATGTTTCCTACAAATCCATCTTGTACATGTTCCCTTTTCGGGGTGCTCTAAGCAGGATATGCTCTTGAGGAATAACCACCCCGGGCTTGAGAACAATGCACTCATGCTCAGTAAAAAGCATGTTATGTCTATGGTCGTAAGATTAGGATACACTCGGTAAATTATACCCAAGCTCCTTAACAAAGTTTACCTTTTCAATGCTGAGCTTACCATTTGTGACCCTGCCCCTTCCTTTAATGTAACCTCCTGCATCTCATCCAAAAGCAACTGGCCCTCCATCAATTTTCTCAAAGTTTTGAAGTAAGGAGCCATTGCCTATCATGTGTCCGGAACAGCCACTGTCAATGATCCATACATTTCTTTTGGTCTTCAGTTGTTCCTGCATAATAGGGAGAAAGTTAGTTACATTTGGAAACCCAAGCCTCATTGGACTTGGGCTCTTCAAAATGGAATAAAGACAATGTAACAGTAATTGATCCTATGTTAAGACTTTGGGGATCATTTGTTGTTGTTAATAAAGCACTTTCAGTCACTTGGTCTTCCTTTATCTTTCATATCATCTTTAGAAGATTAGACTTGACCTTTAATACTTTGGAAGTTTTGACAACTTTAGGAGTATTGGAGACTGAACCTTTGGAGGATTTTGCTTTCACCACAAGCTTTAGTGCTTCGGAAGTATTCCTTTCTTCTAAGAACAAAAAATCTTCCAAAAGCAAGTTTTCACTTGTCTTCATTCCTATTTTGGAGCTTCCAAAAGAAAAATAGTTTTCTTCCAAAGCTTTCTTCTTCTTGCTCCTCTCAAAAGTCTTCTTCTTGGTTATGTTGATTGTACTTTTAGGATTGTAGATACAATCCTTAACAAGATGAGAAGTACTGCCACACATAATGCAATCAACTAGCTTCCTTCTGAGAGTCTTCTTATGAATAGAGGACATAGTTTGATCACCTTCCATCTCCATTCCATCTTTTCAGATGTTGTTACAAGCTTTTTAGGGTGAAACTTTCTTTTGGAGGTGGATGGTTCATGCTATGTAGCAGTGTTACACAGCTGATTAGCCTTCATTCCTTCAAAGTTGTATCCAAAGTCTTCACCACTTCAAAACCTACAAAGATAAAAACTTGTTTCTGCTTAGAGTTGAAGGTGGCCTTGATCTCTTGAGCTCTCTTTGATCTCCTTTTGGCTACTCTGATCAAGTTCTTCCTCTTTGACTTTATCATCCCTGGTTTCTTCCTCTCCTCAGGAGAATAGTGACCCTTGTTAGGATGATCTTCTTCACTCTTCACTGATCTATCCTTCACTATCTCTTTTTTATCCTTTTCAATACTAGGGTCTATTGATGGAAGCTCATCTTGACCAGTTCCACACCTAGGAGATGTTACAGACAATAGAGTGTGTGGAGGAACTATCTCACGAGATCTCAGTCCCTGTTTGATCTGATAACACACTTTGGCATGCATGGACGAGGATATTATGTTCCTGAAGGTCTCTTGTTCAAGAACATATTTCTCTGCCTTGGCTTTACTGATCACAAGCTCAGCCTGGCACTTAATTAACTTAGTGATGAGATCCTTAATTTGAGTCTTGTAGTTGGTATGTTCATGTTTGAGAGTTGAAATGGTTTTCTTTAAGTATTCTATTTTTAATTTATACTTATTTTCAGCTATTTTGAAATCAGATTTTATGATGTTCAAGGACTCAAGATCAGATCTCTTCTCTAAGTTATAGGACCTATATCTATTTACTTTAGCAATGCATTCTGGGCTACAAAGATGTTCCAATACCTTGGCTCCATCAAGATCTACCATCAGTGCTTGGTTTGGAGACACATCTTCAACCTTGAAGCTCTAATCAAATCCTTATTCTTTATCAACAATTGCAGGTTGCTGCTTAGGCTTCTCAGTATGTGGAGTTCCCTCAGTGTAGTTTGGCTTGGGTTACAAGCTTGGCCACTATTAGTCCTGGGTGCCTTGCACTCCTTAACAAAGTGTCCCATCTGATTACAGTTGTAACACTTCACTTTGCTTTTGTCCAGCCCAAACTTACCATTGGACACATTACTGGGAAACTTCATCCCTCTCCTCTTATAGAATTTCTTGGCTCTATGAGTGAGAAGAGCCATCTGTTGGACTTTTTCATATACTCCAGGTCATCTGGATGGATATAGCCCAAATCTTCAAGGGTGAAGAGAAAGTTGCATGTGCTTTCATTATGAGACACAAAGGCTTGTGATGACCTTGTGTCTTGGAATAGGCTTCCTTAGACGTAGCTCTCCCTTGGTGTCCCTGGGAAGGTGATGAAAGGGCCCTTTGGTGAGTTGTTAGGGTAAGAGATAAGATGGTGCTATGGTTCTCTATAATCCCTTTCAACCACATGCAGGGCGAAACTCTGTTAACTTCTAGAGTTTCTAGATGAATTTTGCATGTTCATCTCCATCTGGTAGCCGCTGAGTAATCCATATAAATCCAACATCCACTAGAGCGTCCACAATCTCAATATATCTGAAGTATTATTAAGTTATGGTTTCACCTGTCTTGAAGGTGTTCTCAAACTGCTGCTTCATGAGGTCTTTCTTGTTCTCTTTTACTTCACTTGACCCCTCATACATCAGCTTCAGTGCATCCCATAGCTATTTAGCAGTTTTACACTTCTTGAAGCCTCTGTATATGGCTTTGGAAGAGCAGTTCGGAGGTAATCATGGCCTTTTGATCTACGTATATTCTTTTTCTTTCTTCTTCAGAGTAGTCAGCCACTTCTTTTTGTATCATGCCACCTCCAACAATAGCTGAAGATGTGCATGGAATGTAAGGTCCTGTGGTAACAGACTCCTACATCTTGCTGTCTTGTGACTTGATGAAACCTTTCATTCTTAGGCACCAAGTATCAAAATCATCAGGAGTGATCACTAGGGAGTTTACCATGGTACCGGTTTCCATATCAGACTTAGAGCCTGCCATTTGAGATGTTAAGTATTTTGTGAGAACTGAGAAGATTTAAGATGATGAGATCTTACAATCAAGAGCCTGAAATGCTCTAATACCAATTTTAGGACCGTTTAAGGGAGGTCAATACAATCAGTCTCATAATGAGGAGAGTGTTAGAACACTTAACAAGTCAAATAGGGAACCTGGTTTGAGTGAAAGATGCAAAGACCATAAGTAAACAAGATGAAAGAACTCAAGAACAATATGATATGGTTTTCAAGAATGATGTATATTAATCTCAAGTTCTTCTACAAGTGTTACAATGCATAAATAAGATACAAGACCTTGAGATACTTTATACTACACTCTACAACCTGCTATACTTTGAAAGCCAGCTTGAAACATTGATCGACAACAAGATCAATGGAGTCAAAAGGTAGATTGCCTTTTTACTAGTGACTATGACATACCATAAAAGGATAAAAGTTATAGACTCTAGACCTCAATATACAGTTACAAAAGCATGAACCTTTTCACCAACTTATGCTAGTTGGTGAGACTTCAAAGTTGCAGCGGAAAGTTAGTTAGCTTTATACAAAAGTACGTCCAAGGAAAGCATATTCTCATCCGTCTTCGGAAGAAATCAGTCTTCACTTTATTTGGCTTTGGAATACTTTGTCTTTGAAGCTTCGGAAGACTTCATCTTTGGCTTCGGAAGATTTGGTCATTGGCTTCGGAAGATTTTACACTTAAAATATTTTCTATGCATAGTGTAAAACTTTCGAAGCAACTTCTACCTTGTACATAGTGCATGCATGATAGAAGCCTTTGGTTTCTTTGGTTGTATCAACCTTCTTATATAACCTTACGAAATTCCATGTTGTCATGCTAAGGTTCTGCCGGAAAAATGAAATTTGACATTTTTTTATATTTTTTACTTGTGAAACGAAATTACTAAAACATTAATTAAATTGTGAAAAAAATTCAAATACAAAAACTAATTCTAACACTAAAGTAACTTCCTAATTCGATTCAGTTTATGATCATTAACGATTATGGTGCAATGACTATTTTTAAATTAATGATTGGTATTGATACTAGACATCACGCCGTTCGGATATTCACTCTATCTAATGTCTAATCAAGCGTAGTTCGCTAATTAGAGTCAACCCGCTATTCTAAGCTCACACCGTTCAGATCTTAGCGTGCGGGTTAATGATAGAAGTATCAATTATAATTAAGCTGACATGTCGGTCAGTACGTTTAACTAGATTGTTCAATTCTATAACGAGAATAAATTCATAGAGAAACTCAAACCATTAATTGTTCCTTATATCAAAATCAAAAGTTGATTAGGGTTTTAAATCTTGAAGAACCTTATTAGGAAAATTAATAAAGTGGCCAATTTTATTAAAAATCTAATATATAGGGTTTAATATCAAGAATCAAACAAACAATAAATTAATACAAAAATAGCTCATAATCGCTTCACATAAGTTCAAACTAAATCAAAGAAATTTAACCTTAATGTTAAAACTAAAATTGTTTTAGCCGGACATGATGACCAGATCAATCAAAGCTAAAATAAATAAAACTTATGAATCAAATCAAATAATTATCTTGATAATGAAAAAAATTGCACCAACAAAAAGTACCCAAATTGCTACTACTTCTTATTGCTTTGTTGAACTTGATTGTCAAAATAGAGTATTCAAGATGCCCCCTTGATCATCCCTTCCTATTATATTTATAATAAAGTTTTGAAAGCCAGATACCCTTTTTAGGATTTTTAGTTTCTTTTATTTTATTCAGAAAAATCTTATGATAATCATCACAAACAAGAATTCCTAAATTTTAGGAACTTTTTTCTTGCGAGCTTGCTTAGCCATGCAATATTTATGAATGAACTCATGCGCGACTGTGTAAAGTTTCTGTTGTGTAAATTCCTTCAAGCTCTAGCATTTCTTCAACAACACTTTTCCTGGTGTTCGAAGTCTTTCATCTTTCTCATGAAACCATCAACCCTAGACAATCAACTAAAACAACTAAAGCAGATTCCATTCCACCCAAATAAGTGTTGTATAAAATAAACGAAAATGCATACAATATTTACATAATATGCACCAAAATATACATTATAACTATAAAAAATAATGCTTAAAAATATAACTAGAAATCTCTCCAAGCTTAAATCTTTCCTTGTACTCAAGGAAGTCAAGAATAAGTATAAATTAAGGAGTGAAAACAAATAAGACAAAACATATACTAGCGGTATTAGAATATTGGTAAACCTATCCTCATCCCGTATAAGAAGTGTGAGCATGAAATCATCTTATTATACTAATTTTTCAGTAGTCATGCATAAATGAGGCTTTAAGATTTTTTTAACAACACGTACCTAATTTGCTACTTATGATCCTCTAACCGTTAAGTTCCGGACTTATTGTTTCATATTTGTTTATCCATTTAACTTAATTGTTTAAGTGTACCAATACTTTTCTTCACACGATAGAGACCTTCCTAGCTTCAACGACTATAGAGAGCAAGTGATCAATTTTACCATGAGAGATCACAAAGTTGGCCCTAACATCGGAGTATTTAGTGCTTATGAAGTTCGGCTGCTAGATGAATCATATAGCCACTATATGTTCAATAAGCACTTTAAAAGTCCTACCATCAAGTTTGGAGAGGATGATCTACTATTTTTCTTGAAGTGCATAATAACTTAGAAGATAGCTTATGATAGGATTAATAGGAAGAGAAAATCTAAGAGGAAGGAACCTCTCAACTTTACTAACATAGTATAGTTAGAAATCAACATTGATGGAGAGTCGGTCATACATAGAGATAGACTGTCTATTATAGATATGTATCATCCTCAATCATTGAATCGGGTCCGCTTAATGCTCTTTAGAGGATGAGATAATTAACCATTCATGTACTTTATAGAAGCAGGATAACTAAGGCCATATAGTTTTAGATTATGATGGATGTTAGAGCCTCTTTGAAGATTAGCATTAGTCATTTTTGTTTTTGTAATAGTATAAAGACTTATTTGTAAATATATGTTCTTTTATTTTTATTTTTAGTATAAATAGGATATTATGCGTAGTTTGTAGGTGTTCAAAACAGTTAGAACTTTCTGTTATTATTCACCTTGCACATTGTATCCATTTGCATCTACTATCAATGAAAACAACTATCAATTTTGAAGTATTTACTTGTGTTTGATTACTTTGTGTTTATATTGATCATTGCATTACCATATCATCATAGATCGATCCATTTTGAACCTATCAAATGGTATCAGAGCTTTCCGTTCAGTGATAGAGCTTAAAATCGACATTTTGAGCTCTGTGAATCACTTGAATATGTGATTGATAGCAATTTGAACAATTAATTGTTGAATTCAGTTTTGTTTCATCATTAGAAACATGAACTGAATCATAATTTGGTGTTTAATCCATTCAAATCTGAATTCTCATCAGATTTGTATGCAAAAGTTGTTCTTCAAGTTCGAACTCAAATTCAATCAGAAATTGTTATTGTTAATTGAGAGAAATGATGATTGAGGATTGATAATTGATCTATATACTACCTTATTACAAGTATTTAGATCAATTCATCAAGTTTTGAAGAAATTGATAAGACCAGGTTGTTACGAAAATGATGAATTAGGCGTTTGAAGTGTAAAAATCAACTGAAATTTGCTTAAGTGTTTAGGTGCATAAACACTGTTTAGGCGCATTTGCACTGTTTAGGCGTTTCAGTTTTGGAAGTTTCACCACTGTTTAGGTATTTGAAGACTGTGAACAACTGAATTTTAAGCGCATGACAACTGTTTGGGTGTTTTAACCCCTTGGCGTTTGAACACCGTTCAGGCGTTTTACAACTGTTCAGGCGCATTACCAGTTGGGCATTTTAGAATTCAACTAAGGCATTCCTTTAGTGTTCAAAGTTGGACGTTTCACAAGCAGTAGGCGCATCAGAATTCAGACTTTACATTCAACACTTAGAATTTTTTTTAAAAACCTAAAATCCAAAGATATTTTCATTTCTTTATTTCATTTCAAATTCTAAAAACAAAAAAAAAACAGATTATTTTCATTAATTCAAAAGTAAAAATGGTTAAATCTGAAGATTCTAAGATTAGGGTTTCAAAGTTGAATAATAGAGCTGATTTCAAGTACTGGTTACTCAGATTAAAGCATCACCTAAACTCTATTGATACTGATTTGTGAAAATCAATAGAGAAAGGACAACACATCCTATCTGATGGTCCTGATAGAGGAATTGTATACACCAAAGACTCTCAAGAACCATATCCTGAGGATGGTCTTATTAGTGATGATTTAAAGAAGGTCAAGAATGATATTAAAGCTTACTCGTGTAAGGGTTTACCTTTAGATTTCTTGACTAGATTGGAGAGTTATCAGACTAGTTATACCATGTACAACACATTGAAGATTATTTGTGAAGGTGGTAAAGAGATTCAAGATCTCAAAACGTAGAAGCTCAAGAGGCAGCAAGAGTTATTTGAGCATCTATCTGAGAGAAACAATCAACCAGATGAGGAACAGATTTGTTCAACTTACTACTAAAATGTCAATAGCTGGCATCAAGAATGATTTCAAAGATCTTAATGATAGACTTCTCTATGCTCTTCCATCTTCATGAAAGCAGATAGTTATACTGTTAAAGAATACTAAAAAGTTTCCAATGGATCTTGATCTTCTTATTGCCAAAATAGAATCCATTGAAATTGATGAGAGTTCTAGGAACAATGACAGAGCTGCATCAACATCTCAGTATAAGTATGTTGCTTCTCCTGTAAACACTGTGGAGAATGCATTTCTAGCTAAAGATGATGGTACTGCAAAAGATGAGGGTGATCTGTTTGTTGGAGCTGGTTTCTTCACAAGTACTCCTATCTACACACCTCAACCTCAGTCTCCTCCTAAAGCTCAAACTCCTAAACCTCAATCTGAGAATCCGTCTTCTAACTCTGTTAAACTTAGCAAACTTAAAGATGTTATTAATATCCTTTTAGAGGATGAAGAGTCAAAAACTGCTTTTACTGCTTTTATGGTAAGTTTTCAAGCTTATCAAGGAAGCCATTTAACTCAAGCTGATCTTATGTTGCAAGATTTGTTTTGAGATGGATCCTGATGATGTGGAAGAGATGGATTTGAACTAGAAGATGGTGATGATTGCTTATAGAACCTAGAAACACTCCTATGTGAATAGGAACTATAAGCCAAGTGCAAACAAAGCTGTAGGTTTTGACAAGTCCAAGTCAAGGTGTTTCAACTACAACAGCTATGGCCACTTTTCAAGAGAATGTAAAGCACCCAGGAATCAAGGAGGAAATGGTCAAGGAAGTTCTAGCAGTCAAAGACATCATCAATAACAGTCTCAAAAAACATTTCAAAAGCCTTATCAAAGTCTTCCCATGCTAGAACTAAAAGATGAGACATAATCAACTAAAGAGCCAAAGAAAGATCTTGTTATGAGCATAAAATATGGCTATGACTGGAGTGCATATGCTGGACAGTTTACTGCTGATCTTACTTCTAGTTTAGCTCTTATTGTTGAAACATAGAATGCACACTGGTCTAAAGATAGTGATCCCAAGGCTGATGGTGATTTAGATAACGATAATGAAGACTATGATTGGAGTGACAAATCTGATCCAAAACAAGACTCAGAAGAAATTGCTCTCATGGCACAATCTGAATAACCAAAGGTTGAACACTCATCATCTGAGACTGAGACGTCCACTTCATTTTATCCTGAAATTCCCATTGAAGTCAAAGAAAAAATGTGCACATGTAAGGCCCCGTTCCCGGGACGCTTACAGTTGGTTACTCATCACTCTTAAAACACATCATTTCAAAAATCATGCAGCGGAAACACTAAAAACATTCTTTTCATTTCAATAAATTGCTTTACAAAATACTATTACAGTTCATTACATAAAATCATTATAACAATGGAATGCCATCCCAAAAGAGTTGAGTAGCAACCCCGTGCCATCCTCAGCAACATACCTGCCAACTGGAAACACATCAAAGTCAGCGTTGCTGAGTGAGTTCTGGTTTTATATTAAAACATACTTTTCTTTCGTTAAAACCGTTCTTCACTTCTTTCAAAAACATACTATACTTTCGTATATGAACACACATCATACGTATATACACATAGATAATATTATCATTATCTTCATTATTCATTCATTAGCTTACGTTCGTGTACCGTTCATCATTAACCTTCACATTCTTTCATAACTCTTCTTTTGTTAGTACGTCTCTTACTTATATTCATACGTTCATTACATTCATCCTTTATCTTTTACTTCTATCTGGATCCTGTCAAACTCTACCCTCTTCATGGCACACAACCATGATTACTGAGGTCGAGTGACAAGGATCCCGATTCACGCGTTATCACTATGTTCCATTCGTTCATTATTTTCATTCGTTCGTTCTTTAGCTTTCATTACGTTCATTATCTATCGTTCATTTCATACTTTCTTTCTTTCACAATTATCTCTCTCATTCATCAACTCACGCGATACTCCCAACTCATGTCCGAAGACTGATACTGTGCCGGGGCCTGCTCACAAACCCCCGACTCATGTCCGAAGATTGACACAGTACC
>BJCN01113614.1:0-15261 GCA_018326445.1 Flaveria brownii
ATGATGCAGGTGTTGTAGTCTCAAATTTCACATGTTTTTTAGCTGGTCCTTCAACTGATCTTCCCCTTCGAAGCTAATCTTAGGGTCTGCCTCAATATCTAGTTAACCAACCATTTTCCTGGTAGCCCATATCTATATAAATTGGTTTTTCTTTTAAACTCCTCAGACACCCTCATCTTTATACTCTCCGCTAACCTATCAGCTTTCCTAGTACGCCTTGGGTTGGCAAGTGGCAGGTAAACTAGAGGATAACTTTTATAGAATCTCAGGGTTTGGAAGTTGAAAGCTTCTTGTTTACCCTAAAACCTAAAAAGCACTAGGGCTCTTCTATCATTGTCATACCTCCATCCTACTATTGGATTGTTAGTAGGCTAGGATAGGGTAGACATAACCCTTGGTATACATTCCTCAAATAGTCTTTGAATTAAGCCATCCACACTGATGTAGGCCTGAGAAGGTTGTTGGGTTTGGAAAATTACAAGTAAGGTTGGTGAATCCTTAATGTCCATACTCTTAGCAATGCTCCCAAATTGTATGGCTATGGTGATTGTCTCCCCCATTTTGGTAGTATCACCTACTTGCATAGGTGAGCTGAAGGTTAAATCCACCACATCCACATGTTCTTATGGACTTGGTTGAGCACGTCTGGCAGGTCTCTCAGCTAACTTTCCCTTAAGATCAGTGATTTGATGTTGCTAATCAAGGAGTTGTCTTTGTAAGGTAGGCATCTGAGACTCAAGGTGGCTAACCTTAAAAACCAAATAGCTGCTCGTTTTTGTTAATGTTTGCACCATTAATTTCATACTCCCCTCCTCTTTATTAGAAGAATAATGGAGGCATAAGAGTACATGACCAAAGTCATCTCCCTCACCACCAGATATTGTTTCTTGGTCTCTGATTTCCTCTTCTCAATCACAGCTGGGTTGCCATGGTTAAGGTCTTAAAGATGTAATCACTTGCAGAAGTGAGAGCCTCTTCCACATGGACCACCTAAACTTGTTTAGAAAGGTCCACCATAGTCATAGGTGGATCATGTGGGCTATTTATGGGAGTAGCAGGAGCACTTATCTCTCCTTGAGTAGGGGAGGAGAAGAGAGACTCATGGTACTCATTGAATCTCATATCCTTATCATCATAGAACTACAGGTCAGGGATTGGTTGATTAAGGTCCAAGGGCTGGGGATGCTAACTTTCCCTGAAAGATTGTCCATCTGATTTTTGAGACTCAAGATGAAGGCTTAAGGCTGGGGTAGTGAGCTCATTGATCTGAGCATGAGGAACATCAGCACCTATCATTGTTGGAATAAGAGTGGTCTGCTCCTAAGGGGAAGTAGAAGTTCTTGGTTCCACTACCACCAGCGTGGATGAGTGTATGGGGCCCTGCTCAATCTGACTAGATTGAGCAGGGGTTCGTTTGGATTTTCTCTGGTAGGTGATGGTTATTTGAGGCTATGTGGGTGGTGAAGATGAAGAAGGTATGGGTTCAACATTAGCTGATGCTGCCAACTTGTAACCTTAAGGAGGGAGATCTAACATTTTTAGGACAAGGGTTGTTTCGACCCTGAAAAAACCAACAGTTTCCTTATTATTTTGAAGATGTCGGGCTTCATTTGTCCCAATTTAATAATATTACCTCTTCCCCTCAAATGTGAGCCCAATTACCAGTTGAGAATATGCTGGACATATCTAGGGAGCATGTAATACTCTAAGGAATCCAAGTTAGCAAGTAAGTTTGTATATACAAACTGTGAATACTTGAACTTGATCCCATAGACCATTCCATGGACTATATAGGATAGGTCTTCTAGAACCTAGTCTCATTCCCCATGTTCGTTTGATAATGAATGTATTATAACATGAAGGAGGTATTTCCATTGAAAAGAACCCTTACCATTTTTAAAGGTTTTCACAGAGTAGTCGCCTTCATAGCCTATTAGCCAAAATAAGCCATCGACTCCCACTTTTTCATCATCCAACCTTAGATGTTGGTTGATGGAGGCTAGAGTGATGAATACAGTCTTCCCCTACATCGTTGCAAATAGTGCCTTCTCACCATCCAAGATAACCTCTTGGCAGGTCCTCAAAAATTCCAACAATTGATCATTATAAAGTAAAGGGTCGATACTAAGAGCGATGAGGTATAATGAGTGAGAAAGAAAATGGCTAACGTTTGAGAAACTAGGATCTTTCTTAAACGATAACAGAGCAACCTGATTGTGTTGCCTGTGAAGGTGCATGATAAAGGGTGGTTGGTTTTGGGGTTTAGGGTTGGCCATTTCCTAATGCTTTTTAGAAGAGAGAGTGGAAGAACAACAAGGATTTTTAGGTGATTTAGGGCTAGAAGATTTGATATGAAAAGGAAGAAGAAAGAGAGGGAACTGTTGTAGAGGCTATTTATATGCTTGGATGTAAGACAAAGTTATTGGAAAAAGACAAACTTTGAAATCTAGATTTTTGTCCCGCCTCTGAAAGTACCCAAAAGGTAGTTATCTTGGAAGTTGAAAATCTTCCGAAGGTAATTTACCTTTTGAAGTTTTGAAGAAAGCTTATGATTGAGAAATGACTTCAGAAAATATTCCTTAGCTTTGGAAGAATTGCTTCATAAAGAATGTACTTAGAGAAATTTTGCTTTTGAGACAGGTTTGGTTTCAGAAAATATTAAACATCAGAAGTTATACTCAAGAAGAGAATAAAACTTCCGAGACTTAATTGTTTTTGGAAGAAAATTGTCCCTCAAAATATATAAGTACTTAGAAGCATATTTAAGCTTCGAAAGATATATTAGAATTTCTTCTGAGGCTAAATACCTTAGTAAGTAGTTATTAGCTTTGAAGACATAATGTTCTTCCGAAGTCAATTTAATGTCTTTCGTAAGAAAATTTGTCCATAATTCTAAAAATTCTAAAGGAATATTTACTTTGAAAAATTTCATCTAGGATAAACAGTGCTTATATGAGTGATAAATTAGACAACTTTAAAGACATACATGTTTGGAAAACAATATTGAATTTGGTTTAAGAAAATCTACTCAAAATTAATCATCCCAATAGCTGATAAAGGGTATTTAGATCTCTACTCATCAAAAGCTTTTATGAACAGATCAACATATTGTTCATTTGTGTTAACTTCAATAAGTTAATATCAATCCCTTTTCAAAATTATCTCTAATCAAATTATACCTGATGTTGACGTGCTTTGTCTTTGAGTGCTTCACAGGATTCACTGTGATAGAGATAGCACTGTTGTTGTGTATATGGATAGGAGTTTTCTTGATGTTGAATCATAATCTTGCATCTGATTTCGAATCCAAAGCACTTGAGCCCAACAGCTTGCAGCAACAGTGTATTCAACTTAAGCAGTTGATGTAGCTACACAGGATTGCTTCTTGTATTGCCATCATACTATCCTTCGACCAAGGAATTGGCATCCCCTTATGTAGACATTGTAGTCATGTCACAAAAACCATAGTCACTATCTGTGTAAACATACAAATTGAAGTTAGAATTATTTGAATACTAAAGTCCCAGTTTGGGAGATCCTTTGAGATATCTAAAAATTCTCTTGATAGAAACTAGGTGTGACAACTTGGGGTTGGATTGATATCTTGCACATATGAATGTAGCAAACATGATATCAGGCTTGCTGGCTGTGAGGTAGATAAGAGACCCAATCATAGCCCTCTAAAGATGATGTCATCAATAAAAACTTGAACCAATATAAAGTCATTTACTATTCTTTTGATGAAGAGTGTGCTATCAATAGTACCTCTTTTGTAACCATGTTGAACTAGGTACTATGATAGTGTCTCATACTACTTCCTTGGAGCTTGTTACAACCCATAGAGAGCTTTATCAAGCTTGCAGTCATAATCAGGATGATATGGGTCTGCAAAGCCAGGTGGTTGCTTGAAATACACTTCTTTATCTATCTCCCCATATAAAAATGTTCACTTGAAATCAAGTTGGTAGACCTTGAAATCCTTAGATGCAACAAAAGCAAGGAATATCCTAATCTTCAAGTCTTGCTACAGGAGCAAAAACATTTGTGTAGTCAATCCCTTCTTCTTAAGCATACCCTTAAACTACTAGTCTTGCGATGTTTTTGAAAACATGCCCTCTATCATCTTTCTTATTTCTAAAAACCCTCTTGGTACCTATTGGCATCTTCCCAGGAGGAAAAGGACATAGGTTCCACACACCTCTCTTTTGAATTCAAGAAGTTTTGCCTGCATTGCTTGAATCCAACTACCATTTTTCATACCTATTTTACAGATCTAAGTTAGTGAAATTTAGTTCTGGTAATTGTGTATCACCTACCATATCAGCACACCCATCAAGTGTGACTTGATCTAGAGAATGTGTGACATCATTGATGTTGTTTTCAATGGAGTGGTTGTCAGCATCATAAAATTCTTGATCACCATCTCCATCTCTTACGACATTAGAAATCCCTTAATTTGAGTGTTTTGTGCCTCATTGCTAGAATTGGTTGGCACCTCGGATGTATCAGCTGAAGTGTTTGTTATGGTTGTGCTAACAGGATTTCCACTTATAGGGTTTATTACCAATAGAGCTGAAGGAATTCTATCATTTGGTCTTCACTACTCAAATCTTGGATCAGGATCTCCTACAGATGTATTACCTATTTTTCCTGAAACATCTTCACAAGATTAGGTAACATAATTGGTAACTAAATTAAAATGAAATAGCCAATCATGACAAGAACTATTCACACTAGGTGTGTGTTCATTGAAGGTCACATTGGCTAACTCCTCAACTACTCTAGTTCTAAGATTTTATACTCTATAAGCTTTAGCTTGGGAAGAGTATCCAATGAAATGTCCATTTTCTGCTTTCTCAGCAAACTTGTCTATATGATCATTAGTATTGAAGATGGTGCATGGACATCTCAGTGACAAAATGAAACCAATGAAATGTCTCCTTTTATTCCATAATTTATAAGGAGTCTTACCATGAGTTTTGACTACTAAAACTTTTTGTTGCATATAGCAGGCAATGGAGACATCCTATGCCTAAATGATGATGGGCAGTTTAGAGTTAGAGAGCATGATACTAGCAGTCTCAATAAGTGTCCTCTTTCTCCTTTCACCAATAACATTTTGTTGAGGAGTTCTAGGAGCACTATATTGTCTTGAAATACCATTTTCATTATAAAATAAATCAAGGATTTGGTTGTTGAAATCAGTTCCTTGATCACATCTTATGATCTTAACCTTGTGATCAATTGATTCTTAATTTTCAGAATGAAGGATCTCAATATTTTAGGGGTCCATACTTATTTCTAAGAAAGAAGACACAAGTATATCTTATGAAGTCATCTGTGATCACAAGGAAATATTAAGTTCTTCCTAAACTCATTACACTGGTGGGGCCAAAGAGATCCATATGTAATAAGTGTAGGGGAGTAGTGATAGTGTTCATTTCCTTTCGTTTGTGAGACACTTTATGTTGCCTTCCTTTTAGATATGTAACATAATGGTCATCACTTGTAAACTCCTTCTTTGGCATTCTACTTACCAAATCATCTTTAATTAATGTATTCATGTTCTTAAAGTATACATCGCATATTCTTTTATGCCAAATGAAAGACTCATCACTATTGGCTTTAGATAGAAAGCAAGAAATTTCTCTTGACGGGGAGGTTTACTAGAAATCCATCCTGTACATGTTCCCTTTCCTGGGGACTCTAAGCTAGATATGCTCTTGAGAAATGATCACCCCAGGCTTAAGAACAATGCACTCATGCTCAGTAAAGAGCATGTTATGTCTTTGGTAATAAAAATGAGATACACTCAAGAGATTGTACTCAAGCTCTTTGACAAATTTTACCTTCTCAATACTGAGCTTACCATTTATGACCCTGCCCCTTCCAGTGATGTAACCACTTGATTCTTTTCCAAAAGCAACTGGTCCTCCATCAATTTTCTCAAAGTTCTAAAGCAAACAGCTATTGTCTGTAATGTGCCTTGAACAACCACTATCAATGATCCATATATATATCTCTTGGTCTTTAGGTATTCCTACACATGAAAAAGAGATGTTTAGTTACATTTAGGAACCAAAGCCTTACTGGTCTTGGGTTTATCAAGATGAATTGAAGATAGTTTAACAATTATTGATCCTATATGCGAGCTTAGAGGATCCTTGACTGTTGTTGATGAAGAAACGTCAGTTACATGGCCCTACTTCATCTTCCATACCAGCTTTGGAAAATTAGATTTGGCCTTCATAACTTTGAAAGTTTTGATGAATTTGGAAGTTTTGGAGACTGAACCTTTGAAAGCTTTTGCATCCACTGCAACAGACTTCTGTGCTTCGGAAGCATTCATTTTTTCCAAGACCAAAACTTGCTTCTGAAGAAATTTTTTCACCTATCTTGTTTTTATTCACCTTGGAGCTTCTGAAGGAAAGTATTTTTCCTTCTGAAACTATTTTCTTCTTACTCTCAGAAGTATTCTTCTTGTTCACATGGATGGTACTATTAGGATTGTAGATGCGATCCTTAACATAATGAGTTGTACCACTACACATGATGTATTCCATAGGCATACTTCTGAGAGTATTCTATGAGGAGAAGGTTGATCTTGATCTCTTTCCAGCACTTTCTTCATCTTCTTAGATGATGTAGCAGGATTCTGAGGGGGAAGCTTTCTTTTAGAGTTGGATGGTTCAGGCTACGCAGCAGTGGTGCATACCTGTTCAACCTTCTTCTCTTGACCAAGATGGTTTGAACTTGAATTAGGAACTATGATACTACAATCCTTAGTTAAGTCTTTAGTCCACACCTCAAACCCAATAGAGATAAAGACTTGTTTTTGCTTAGGGTTGAAGGTGGACTTGATCTCTTGGACTTACCTTGATTTTCTTTTAGCAGCCCTGATAAAATCTTTTTAGCTAAGTTGGCCAGCTTTGGTTTCTTCTTTTCTCCAGGAATACAAAGATGCTCCAATACCTTGGCTTCATTGTGGTCAGCCATCAGTGCTTGATTTGGAGAGACATCTTCTACCTAAAAGATCCAGTCAAAGCCTCCTTCTTTAACAGTGAATGCGTCTTGCTTCTTTGTTTGTTTGGGCTTCTTCGTTCTGGAAGTTGCATTAGTATAGTTTGCCTAGATTGTGTTTGGCTACCATTTGACCTTGGTGCCTTACACTCCTTAAAAAGTTGGCCCATTTGGTTAAGGTTGTAACACTTTACTTTGGTTTTATCCATCCAAAACTTTGCAATGGTTATATTGCTTGGAAGCTTTCTTCTTGTTTTATTGTAGAACTTCTTGGCTCTATGAGTAAGAAGAGCCATCTGCTGGACTATGTCCATATACTCTAGATCATCTGGATGGATGTAGTTCAAGCCTTCAAGAGTTAAGAGAAAGTTGCCATAACTTTCAATTGAAGACACAAAGGCTTGAGAAGAGCTTGGCTCTTAGAATGGGCTTCCTTGAGTGTAGCTCTCCCTTGGTGTCTCTAGGAAGGTGATGAAAGGGCCTTTTTATGAGTTGTTAGGGTAGCAGATGAGATGATGTTATGGTTCTCTGCTAATCCTTTCAACCACATGAAAAGCTGAACTCTGTTGATTGTTAGAAGAGCTGTTGGATGGATTTTGCATGTTCATGTCCATCTCGCAACCACTCAGGATACCATACAACTTAGTGAGAGTAATACTAGAAAGGTTTTTAGTTCTCTTAATGGCCACCCAATAGTATGTCCATTGTCTAGGAAGAGAAAACACGAACTTCTCACAATGTCTCTATTCTCAAGTTTAACTCCAACAACCATCATATCTATAATCTCAACATACCTAAAGTATTGTTTAGTCATAGTTTCACCAATTTTGAAGGTGAAGTTCTAAAAATGTTGCTTCATGATATCCTTCTTGTTTTCTTGGTTTCGTCAGACCATTCATACATAAGCTTCAGTGCATCCCAGAGTTCCTTTGTAGTCTTGCACTTTTTAAAGCCTCTATAAATAGAGTTAGTAATAGTAGTTTGAAGAGTGGTCATGGCATTCTGATCTACATCAATCTTATTCCAACCGCGTCCTTTGGTATCATCCCACCTCCAACAGTTGTTGAAGTAGTGCTTGGGATGTGAGGTTTTAAAACTACAAATTCCCACATCCTGCTATTTTATGACTTGATGAATCCTTTCATCCTCATGCACCGATTATCAAGGTCATCAGGAGTGATCAGTGGAGATTTAGTCATGGTATCGGTTTCCATATCTGCGTTAGTGAGAGATACCATTTAAGCAAGTAAGTGTTTTGTGAAAAGGTAGATTGCCTTTTGACTAGACAGTAATCTAGACAACAAGATCACATAGACATAACAACAAAACAATGGAATTCAACTTTCAGGTTTTAAACATAGAACACAAGAACAAAATAATGAATTCCCCTAAGGATCGATTTCAATCTCTTAAATATAACAACAAGTTGTTATAAATTCAACCCTCATTAATCATAGTGGGGAAACCCATGATTAATGATATGATTTCTATGTTTATGAATGATTGTGTGTGTTGTATGCTTGAATGATAATAAATGCTAGTTTGTATTGATTACTCAAAAGCTTACAAAGGATTAGGGTATACTGCTATTTATAGCCTATACAAAAAGTTATGTACAGTAACAAAAATACCCTTATGTAAAAACTAATTACATGTAATCCTAAGTCTAAGTGTTGTCTACTATGTATGATTACATGTCCGCTGCAGATGTATAACCGTCCGCTGTGGATGATGAATGAGTTTTCCGCTATGTATGATAGACATCTGTTATGGACACTTGGTAAATGTTTGTCTTGTTGGTTTCTGTCATGGATGTGTTCATCCGTTGCCAAAAGTTGTTCATTCGCTGCATGAGTAATTTATCATCAGCTATGAAGTTCTTCATCCGCTGTGAGTACTTGGACTTCTTCAAACTTCATCGGCTGTTGACTTATGCATCTGCTGTGGGCAAGTCTTTATCCGCTGCCAACACTTACAAAATTTCTTTAACTACAAAACATGGAAAATAAATTTAAAACAATAATTAGTGTATGTTGTGAATGTTAATAACGCTAATGTGTTAGTTAATAAATTTTTGAATGTTATAACATATTATGTTTGATTATGGCAAACATTATCCTTTTTATACACTTGTTGACTCCAACAATACTCCCCCAACGATGATATTGCCAAAGTTAATGTTTGCATGTTTACTATTTTGTTTGTTACTGATAATGTGTTTGATTATGGGTGATTTGAATGATTGTATTATTGTATGATTAACTTATGATGTTTGGTTGATTAGTTTCATGTATGATTGCATGATTGATTGATGAACTGATTACACATGTGTAATAAGATTACCTTGTATGTTTTGATCCATATATATTTGCTTGAATGACTTGTTACTTACATGATTGTTTTTATATTTGATGATATGTATTATATATATGTATGTTTGATGTTATGATATATGTGTGTTATGTTTGTTAAGTATGATAGGATGTTTTGATTGTTTGAGTGGTTAGGTATGTATGATTGTTTTTTTACCTGTTAGACATGTAGTGCAGTGGTCCGTAAAGAAGAATTCTTTTTATGGTAAACCTATTACTAAGTCACCTTTTACCATTTGATTCATTCTATTAAAATTTGATTGTCCTAATCATCTATGCCATAATTAGGAAACATCTTCTGATGCCTTTGATAGAAAACGTGCTTCATGGGTTGATGCTAGAACAATGTTCATATACACTATGTATGTGTTGTTTTGACGGGGTGTTTTCAAACGGATGTAGTCTCAGGAATGTGAAAACCCGTCTTGATGATGTAGTAATTATTGGAGTCTAATGGGGTGACATATCCTTTATCATAGATTTAGGATATGTTGAGAAGATTAAACTGGAGGTTAGAGCAGTAGTTGATATTTTCAAAGCTAATCAACCCATTGGATACTGTTCCTTCACCAGTTATCTTTTCACCTCCAAATGCTATGTTTCCTTGATGTTTACTTTGAAGGAGCAATTCCCAGTCATGTGTCAGGAGCATCTGCTATCAACATACCGTATGTTGTCATGTTTTCCTTGATGTCCTTGCACAAACAAAGAAATTAATTAGAGGGTGCAACCCAAGCCAAGATGGTCTTAGGCCTTCCTTCTTTTCCCATAACACAAATTTCTTCTATGATGGTATTATCTGCTAGTTTAGGAACTCAAGGTACACTAAAATTTATTTATGTTTTTAGCTCTATTAGGAGAAGTGCTTTGAGCTCTCCTCCTTTGAGTACTAATGTTTGATTCATGTTTGTTTTTAGACTTATGTCTCCTGTCTATTTGTTTAAAGTTATTATAAATTGTTTTGTCATTATTTAAAACAACTTTTGTATAAGGAGTTTGTCTTGGTACTCCTACTTTGTTCTTGTTAGGAGCAACTGTCTGCTTCTTAGTTGATTTCTCAACTTGAGGTTGTTTGTTTTGCTTCTTGTTTTTCTTATTGAAAAAGCAATTGGCAGTATTATGATTGTTTCTTTAATAAATTAAACAATATTTATGAAAATGACATGATTCACTTGCAGTACTTACCATATTTGCACTTTTCAGTGGTGTGTATGTATTGATCACACCACTCATAATAAGGAAAATTTGAAGTATTCTGTTTGTTAAAAACTTTTGATTTTAAGATTCACTTTAATGGAAGATCAAAAGTTACAGTTGGTTGTTTTGGCTGAATAGGGCTTTTCTTTCCCTTTGTTTGTTCTTTTAAGAGAGATAATGGAAGATTCAGCCTTTCTTCCACTTTAGCAGATATCAAACACCTATGTCTGCTTTGGTTATTTTGGTGTTTTATCAACCACACTTGAAACCTTTTTAATTTTAGTAATTTGTTAATTTGGCTCATCATACACTAAATCTTCATTATCTTCATTTGTGTCTATACATCAAACTCATTGTTTTCTTCTTGATAGAAATCTGTTGATTTTATTTATGGTGGTACTTGGCTTTTTACAAATTTTATCAGAGGTGATTTTGATATTAATAATGATTTTGGTGATGATGATGATGATGGTTTGGAGTCATTTGTCCTGTTATAGGGTTCAAGTGATTCCCGCTAATTTTTTTGTCATTGAGTTAGGTAGTGGGATATAGTTGTCATTATAAGATGGCTTGACCTTATTATATCCCAAACCCAAAAGGTCTTTAAAAGCCCTTTGTTAAGCAGTAAGTTCTTCTAACTTCTTATTACTCACCTGGAACTTCTGAACTTTCATTTAAGTTTTAGCTTGTAGCGTTTTTTACTGCGTCAAAGTTTAAGAGAGTTGCTCAACTTGAGCTGCTAGTGTTAATTTTTCAAACGACAGTTTGTCCAA
This sequence comes from Flaveria brownii, assembly GCA_018326445.1. Taxonomy (NCBI): domain Eukaryota; kingdom Viridiplantae; phylum Streptophyta; class Magnoliopsida; order Asterales; family Asteraceae; genus Flaveria; species Flaveria brownii. The sequence continues at coordinate 11,363 of BJCN01113614.1, forward strand.
ATCATTTTTTAGTGACAAAATTTTAATCTCATATTATTTTTGTTATGTTTTTAAACTGTCATTCAAAATGTTTGTTTCAATAACCTTTTTAGAAAGTTGGTCTGCATGTTCTCTGTATCTTGTGACTTTGTCAATGTATTCTTGAGAACAAAAATCTCCTTTACCTCTTTCGAGATTTCAATAACTTCATCCTCTGTATTTTCCATGAGGGCATGGTTAGGATATTGTATCTTTGCCTCATACATACTACAGTCACACTCACCATCCTGTTTAACTATCATTGTAGAGGACTTGAAGTGTTGATTAAGGATGTGCTGTGTGATTTGTGCTGGTGTTTGTGCAACAGGAATGCTAGTGGGAGGTGGAATTTTTCTGTTTGTGTTATAGCTACTTGAAGTTTTTTGTTGGTTGTTTCTGTCAGCTCTGGGTTGTGGACATTCTCAAGAGAAGTGTCCATAGAGTTGGTAGTTAAAGCATCTCACTTTGGTTTAGTCAAAACCAATCTTTGTTTCTTATCCATACTCAATCCCCTGTTCCTTTGCAGGAACTTCTTTGATCTGTATACTATAATTGCCATTGACCATTGAAGATCCATTTCTTCAACCATGTCAGGAGGAAATTCCTCAAAGTCTTGATGGATGATCTATGATGGTATGAGATTAGCACCCAGTAAGATTCAAAGCTTGTAGAGAAGGCTACAAAATCTGCCTTCTGCTCCTAACTTTGCAAGATGATTGTTAGAGCATCCATGGGTTTCTTAAACTTATGGATTTTTTTGTCTTTGCTAGCTGTTGTTTGAAGGAGCTAGAAGCATGCGGGTGTTGTTTGCTTTGAGGTGTTGCTTCATTAGAAGCATGAATATTCTTCTTGGACTTTTGTTTGTTTTGAGGTGATTCAGGAGAAGAAAAGAATGGAGTTTCACTTGAATCAAGAAACTCCTCATCCTCTTCTTTATTAGTGCAAGTTAAGAATGTGTTGTCTTTTTGTTGCATCTCCTTGAATTTGTATGATTCAGCAAGTTTGATTGTGTTGTTACTCATGGATCTCTCATCTAACTCTAGTGCCTCTGCTTTGGCTAGTAGTGCATCCAATGATAAAGCTTCTAAATCCAGTGTTGCTTTCATCTAAGAGACTGATTATGTCCAGCTATCTAGAAGTGTATGCAATAATTTATTGTTGATCTCCACAGATTCGTATTTGAGACCATAAACAATTATCTCATTTACAAGCTGAACAAATCTATGGAGTTGTTATGGTGTTGATTCTCCTTGAACATGGTGGAAAATTTCATACTGGGTCCTCAATTTATCTTTCTTGATTTCCTTTATCTCAGCACTTCCGTCAACTCTGGCTATAATCTCAAAAGGGAGAGTCATTGTCAGTATGTTGTAAACCTTCATGTCTGTTTTGACCTTTTGTAACACTCGGATATTTTTATAGACGAGAAAGAAAGAATAAATGCGAATAAAGAGGAGAAATATAATGTAACCCAAAGTTGAGGGGTTAAAAGTGTCCAAAAGGACAAAACTTTGAAAAGTTGGTGAATAAAGCAACATGGCTGCCCATGTTGCTTGCTAACACTTTGTCATTCGAGTTTTTAGAAAGAGAAAGAGCAGAAGCACCTCGATTTTTGAAGAACAAGAAGAAGAAGTCGAAGTTGAGGTAAGAATTTGTTTATTCAAGTTGTTCTTGGCTAGAACTAGCTTCGGTTATATGCTTATATGAGTTACTGCACCTCGGGTTGTGTGTTTTAGTAGGTTCTAGGTGATAAGAACGTCTAAGAAGTTCAAGAGAAGGGTCTAAGCTTGAAAGCAGCTAAGGTGAGTTGTAGAACCCTCTTTTTAATATGTTTTTAACAAATTTTGGGGCTGGAAATGCATGTGTTCATGTTTTTATGATAATGGGTTTTCACTCGTATGTTTGTGTGTGAATGTGTATGTGGGTGGGTGTAAATTTGGGACACATATGTGTGTATGTACATGTCAAGATGCTTAGGATGATAATACTAAGCTTAGATCATGATTTAAGATGAATTGGGACTGATTTATGTTGTTTAAGTGAAAATTAGTTGCCCAACCGCCTAAACAGTAGGCCATGCATCCAACGGTTTAATTTTCTAAGTATTCCCAACCACCAAAAGTCTAGCCGCCCAAACAGTACCCAACTGCCTAAGTGCGCATGCGCATAAGTCAGGCCCATGCGCCTGAATAGTACCCAAATGCCTAGAATATTGCCCAGAATGACTAAGTGTTAGGCACAAACACCTGAATAGTGTCCATGTGCTAAATAGGCCCATGCGACTAAATAAAAACTAATCGTGTAAGTCCAGACATCTGCATAGTAGCAAAACACCTGAAAAGGGCAGAAACACCCAAATAGTGTCCATGCGCCTAGACACTTAGAATATTTTTCTGAAATTTCAGGAAAAAGCAGAAAGTATAGGGTTTGACTAAATTTGACTTATGGGCAATGATTGCCCATTTTAAGTATGATTATGGGATGGTTTAGGGTTATGAAGTGTATGAATGATGTATGGTATGTATAATGTGTTATCTTTAATGGTATTTATACGTATTTATTTTATGTTATAAAATACATTAAATATTATGTTATTACTTTACGTAGTATGACAAATGAATGAAAGAATGTAAAGAATAACGTAACGAAATGAAAGATAACAATGATGAAAAGTAAAACGTAATGAATGAAAGAATGGCTTGCAAGCAAATGAAAGGAGGTGCACGACCATGTTGTCATTAGCTCAACTGTGATGCGGGTTAGCTACCCCAAAGGATGCACACATGGTCAATCATTGAGATTGAAAAGACCCTTTTGTATGCCCTAGGTGACTGGATCAACTTCGTGCATGATGTTCGTGGTTTAATTACCATAGGTCCATTATCAGCTTCTTGCACAATGTTCGGGGTATACCAATTGCTTGAATGAATGGGAGAGATGACTTGCCCTAGGTGACTGGATCAGCTTCATGCATAATGTTTGTGGTTTAATTACCACAGGTCCAGCATCAGCTTCGTGCGCAATGTTCGGGGTATTGTTCATCAATCCATATGAACGTAAAAGAATGACATAACGTACGAAAGAAAGAAAAAAAGTAAACAAGTACGAAAGTAAAGGAATGATAATAAGTATGTCATGAAAGAATGAGAACGAAATTAAGAGAATGCTAACGAAAAGCATGAAATGAAAGCATGTTATGATTGTTGGTGAGAAATGAATGATAATGAAAGTTAAAAGTAAAATTCTCTATCTGTACATATGATGCGTGATTGCGTATGAAAGTAAAGAAAGTTTATATCAAAAGTAAAGTATTTTATTTATAAATCTAGAACTCACTCAGCAACGCTGACTTCTATGTATTTTCCAGTTAGCATGTAAAAGTTACTGAGGATGGCATGGGGCAGCTATGTGGCATTTTTGGGTTGGCATCCATTAGTACAACAATGACATTTTTAGGGCTGCTCGGTGAAGGAAGATGTGGTGGAGGAGGTTCATCAGGTCATGTAGACGATCCTGCCGTCTGTAGTGACCGAAGTGATTAAGGCTCTTAGAGAAGGAGAGAGGTGGGATAGGAACAGGTCTTTGGGAGGGAGAGAGCAACCCGAGACCGAGATGGTTATCCCTATTGATGAGGAAGAGGAGGATGAAGAGCCTGTGTCGGAGGTAGCACGAGGCTGTAACTACGGGGCATTTCAGAGATGCAAGCCCCCTACCTTTGATGGTAATGGCAATGCTGCTGCTGCTCATCGATGGGTGAGGGAGATAGATGCCGTTCTGGAAATCAGCAAGTGCTGGGAGGACCAGACGGTAAAGTTTGCCACTTATTCGTTTGTGGACTCGGCTTTAAGTTGGTGGGACAACATTGTCCAAGCCGAGGGTAG